>RJWK010000081.1:45763-139809 GCA_004363435.1 Platanista minor | reverse complement strand
ATTATATATAATATATATATATATATAATATATGTTATATATATAAAGATCAATTTTTGTTAATTCTAAAAATTAATTTACCAGGGTTGCTTGATGATAAACATATCCAACATATCAGACAAATATTTTACCACTCTACTACTCACTAAATAATTAATAACATGGATATTTTTTAACAACATCTATATGTTCCATATGAAATTTAATTACATTAAATAAGTAGCTAATATTGTACAAGCAAAGGTTCCATAAAGGTGCCTGGCTGCAGTTCAGCCAATACATTTTTTTAAGGCTTTCTGCAACTTGGCCTAGAGTACTGCTCCTGTTTCTAAAGTCTTTGCACTTGTAAAGCTATGGCAAGGTTATTTCAGAATGGGGAGCAGAGAGCCAAAGTAACTGGTCTTCAAACTGCTAATTCCTGCTAATATTTGATACAATTCAAGGGATACTTAGAAACATGATGACTAGTCAAAGTGTACATCTTAATTCTGCCTCAAGCTACTAATGTGATTTTGACCCTGTCTCTGTTTTTTAAATTTTTGTCATGGCTAAAAATGTAGATATTACACTAAATAAATGTGATAATGTTATTTTTACTATCCAATGTATTAGACTTCTGTGCTCTTTCGACAGAGCTCCTAAAGTTAAAATGTCTTTTTATAACTCAGAATAAAATAAATATTCACTTAAATTTGCATATAGGCTTAACAGATTATATCCTAAAAATTATATTTATCTAATTTATATAGAATTAATCTTGCTTTTTATGTGAAGATTGAAATGGTTATATCTTTCCTTCATGGACAACATATGATTTCCTGCAACAGTATGATTCCAGCACCACCGCACACAGGAGTTCACACTCCCACTGCCATTCTACCAAAGGAGAAAAAAAAATACTATGTAACCCTAACATCTTAATTGTTTCTATTAATGTGATTCTATCATTTGACTTCAGGTTCCTGGTAGAGATCTGGCATGTCACCTTTCTTTTTTGCCAGAGGAAATAGGGGGAAAAGTGACATATATCATTTGGTCTCTTACAGTACTTGATGTTTGCTTGCCTGATATGGCATGAAATAGACATAAATTTTGAGTCATGAACTCCAGTTTCAGGCTAGAAAATCAGGATTTCTCCTGTATCTAATAAGGTTCTTGAGACTGGCTAGGTAAACTGAAAGAGAGGTTTTCATATTTCAAAACTAGAAGGAAATTTTAACTTCAGGTTTAAAGCATAACCTAGATAGAGCCTGACATAAGTTATTTAAATTTGGAAGTCTTTATTATTTGGTATTCTCCCACCATTCACTCCCTGAATCAGAATATAGGGTAAAAAAATCTGCATTATTAAAACAGAGATGATTAACCTTTAACCTTCCTCAAAATGAAGCATCTTCATTCAATTACCCATTAATTTAACTATGCATTTTCTGTCTTTTTCATTATCAAATGGAATATGAGATTTGATAGCTAATTTAGTCAGTACTTAAAATAAATTTTAAAAATTGAGGATGGGGCTTCCCTGGTGGCACAGTGGTTGAGAGTCTGCCTGCTGATGCAGGGGACAAGGGTTTGTGCCCCAGTCTGGGAAGATCCCACATGCTGCAGAGTAGCTGGGTGGGCCCGTGAGCCATGGCCTCTGAGCCTGTGTGTCCAGAGCCTGTGCTCCACGACAGAAGAGGCCACAACAGTGAGAGGCCCGTGCACCACAAAAAAAAAAAAAAAAAAAAAATTGAGGATGGAGTAAATTACTCACAGTGAAAATCCTATCTATGGAAATGCATTTCAAAATTATGAATAACTTTAAATTAGGCTATACATATGATGCTTACATAAACATATTTATAGAAATGTAAATATAGCATCAGGAACATTAGAAAATCAAGAAGAAAATTTTATTGAAACTTTAAAAGATATTATTCAATCTCAGGATAAAGAGGATAAAAAAACAATAAAAAAATAAACAGTTTCAATGACCAGAGGAAAGTATCAAGTGGTTTACTACACATGTACTTGGAATATGAATAGATGAGAAGAGAGGGGGATATGGAAGAAAATTATTGTAATAGACTTTTTTTTTTTCTGTGAAGTTACAATTCAAGAATTTCTGACTACAAACTTTCTGCAGCAATGAGGCAGGCACTAGATCCAAGCTAAGTCAGTGGGGAAAACCATGTCCATCTTCCTCATGAAGTAATAACAAAGTGTTGCTTTTCCCAGTTTCATTCCAGAACTGAAGAGACTATGACATGGAACTCTGTCAACTGATTAACTCACAAGGACAGAGAGCTGCAGAGGCTTTAAAATCTAAATTGACATTTAAACAGCATCCTGAATAGACTGGCTTCTGATAAAATAAAAGTTTGAAATAGGAACCAGAATCTTAAAACATAATATTCAAAATATCCAGGATACAGTCCAAAATTTCTTTTCATATCAGAAATAGTATAATTTAAATTAGAAAGATAAAATAAATCAAAGACACCAACACTGATATGAACCAAATGTAGGAATTATTGAACAAGCATTTTAAAACAACTATCATAACAATGCTCTAAGATACACAAGCACTCTTGAAAAAAGTGAAAAAAATAAAAATCTCAGCAGAAATATCAAAGATATAAAGAATTAAATGATAAATTGGGAGTTAATAATTTCAATAAACAAAGAAAAGTATGTGCTAAATGGTCTCAGTGGCAAAATGGAAAAGACAGAGGAAAGAGTCACTGAATTTGAAGATAGATCAATGAAAATCATCCAAACTAAACGACAGAGACAAAAGAAACAGACAAAACTAAAAATGAGTGTGTGAGACCTGTGGGACAATTATAAAAGAACTAACATCTCTGTCAATAAAGTTTCAGAAGAAGAGAATGAATAGGTGAAAAAATATTTGAAAATATAAAGCTGAACTTTTCTCCTGTTTGGTAAAAGACATAAACTTGTGTATGAAAGAACCTGAGTACATTCCAAAGAAAAGAAACACAAAGAAAACTATTCACATACACTTCACGGTCAAACTTCTGAAAACTAAAGAAAAACATGTCTTGAAAGCAACTACAGAGAAATGAAATACTACTTAGGAAAATAACAATTTGAATGATATCAAATTTCTCATTAGAAACTATGGAATTAAGAAGAAACTGGTACATCATTTTTCAGGGCTGAAAAATAATATTTGTCAACATTGAATTCTACCTCCAGGAACAATATCTTTCAGGAATAAAAGGGAAATAAAGACATGCCACTCTACGCAAAACTTAAGAGAATTTGTCAAAGTAGGTATGCTGCAACATGACTAAATGAAGTACTTCAGGCAGAAAGGAAATAATAGGGGAAGAAAGTTTGAATCATAATAATGAAAAGAGAGCAAAAAAAAAGGTAAATATATGAGTAAATACAGTGCACGACTACTCTCATTTTCTGTTTATAAAATTGTGTTTTACTGTCAAAAGCAAAAAATAATAACATTATCTGATATAATTGTCAATAATAATGGGACATTACTTTTTAGAGATAATTTTTTTTTTTTTTTTTTTTTGCGGTACACAGGCCTCTCACTGTTGTGGACTCTCCCATTGTGGAGCACAGGCTCTGGATGCGCAGGCTTAGCGGCCATGGCTCACGGGCCCAGCTGCTCCGTGGCATGTGGGATCTTCCCGGACCGGGGCACGAACCTGCATCCCCTGCATCGGCAGGTGAACTCTCAACCACTGCACCACCAGGGAAGCCCTAGAGTTAATTTTTGATAAGATTTTAATATTGAATGTTTTTATATTATCTCAAATGCAGTTATGATATTTCTGGAGCAGAGCTTGGAGGGATTATTACTTACAGCAATAACCACAACAGCTCAACATGCCCAATTCTTACCTCTAATGGGGCAATGTGATGAGAGCTACTAGATGGTCAGAATTCACGTACAAAGTGGATATCTTATGCCATAGAAGAAGAACTCTGGAATTATAAATCTAGGAGTTTATACAGGAGTGATACAGGTGATACCCTTTCACAACAGAAACCGTTGATTCCTAGTCCTTTACAATATTTGTGATATATCCCACTGACTTTATGTATCTAGGTTTTATCCCATGTTGAAATATAAGCAAATTCTCTGGAGTGGATATAGAAGAAAGCCCCTTCCCTGGAGAGCAAGTATTTGACTCCAGTATAAATAAGTTTAGTACTTTTTGAATGAGAGATCATGGCTAAAATTCTAATAACCTTGGAATATGAGGATCAAATGAGTCTGGAGAAAAGGGGACATTATCTAGTATGCCAGTTTCCTTTGGTCAGGAAGCCACATTGCTCAGAACTGTGAAAGTAATACTGGGACATTATTTTTCTGAGAGTAGTTAAGACTATTATCTCACAATTGGAGTTGAGGAGTAACAGAACCTAACTGGTAATAAGACATATGTATTGCACTTAAAGAGATTAAATATTGATAATAGTAGACTTCTTTATATGTATATTGTATGCCCTGATGCAACTAATTAAAAAAAATAGAGAGAGACACATCTCAAAAACACTGTAGATTAAAATAAAGGAATACTAAAAAGGTTTACATAATACACAAGAAGATAAAAAAAGGGGAAGCAATAAACAGAGAAACAAACTGATAAAAAAATACAATGGCATCAATTTTTAACATCAATAATTTCATGAAATGGTCCAAACTCATGAAATAAAAGACATACATTAGCAGACTAGATGGAAAAACATGATTCAACAGTACAATGTCTACCATAAACTCAAGTTAAAAATAATTATATAAGTTGGTTAAAGATAAAAGGGTAAAAGAAAACATAAAAAAATAAAATAGAAGTGGAATGGCTATATTAACATCAAAGTAGACTAAAGAGCAGAAAAATAATTATCAGGGCAAAGAAAGAGATTACATAATGATTAAGGCATCAGCTCATAAAGAAGATAAAACAGAATTAAATGTGTATGCACAAATCAACAGCTGCAAAATACATGTAGAAAAACTGATAGATCAAAGGAGAAATAGATAAATCCAAAATTATAGTTGGAGACTTTGAAATGTCTCAGTAATTGATAAAACACTAGCCAAAATTAGCAAGATTATAGGCAAACTGAACAAAATCTCATTGACATTTACAGATAACTCAGCAAGAACAAATACTTTCACGGGTGCATGAGATTTCATCAGTGTAGACACTATCTTAGGTCGTAAAGAAAACCTTAACAAATGAAAAATATTAGAAATTATTCAAAAGTATGCTCTCTGACCACAATCAAATTACACTTGAAATTAATAATTAGAACATATCAGGAAAATCTCCAAGCACTTAGAAATAGTTAATACTTGTCTAAATACATAATGAATATATCTGAGAAAATGTCTCAAGTGATAAAAACAAATTACTGAACTCTTAAAAATAAAAATATAATTATCAAAAATATGTTGGATTCAGTAAAAGCAATGCTTAGGGGATAGTTATAACATTAAATCATTACTAGAAAAAAAAAACTAAATTTTAAAAAGGAGAAAAAAGAACAATTTAAGCCTAAAACAACTTAAGCCTAGATAGAAAGAGAAGTAACAAAAAAAGTTAGTGAAGAAATCAATCATATTGAAAACAAGATAATGATATAGAAAATAAATTAAACCAAAAGTTATTCCTTTAAAAAGATCTGTGAAATTGATAGAACTCCAGCAAACCTAAACAAAAAAAAAGAAAGAAAATGCAAATTACCAACAATTATCAAAAATAGAAAAGGGGCCATTACTATTGATCCCGTCGACATTAAAAGTTAACACTTGAATGGAACTAATAATTTTATGCTACAAGTTTGATAAATTAGATGAACTGGACAAATTTCTTGAAAGACATAAAAAAGAAAAGAAAAGAAAAACAAAGAAAGCAAGGAGAAATACATAACCTGAATAGTTCCCTATTATTAAAGATATGGAATAAATAATTAATAATACTACAAGAAGGAAAAGCTCCACTCCCAGGTTATTTAACTGATAAAGTCTACCAAACATTTAAGAAAGAAATAATACCAATTCTCCACTTTCTTTTCCAGAAAAAGGAAGGATAGGAAGCACTTTCTAACTCATTCTATTAGACGAACATTACCCCAATATCAAACTTAAAGATATTACAAGCAAATAAAACTCCAGCCCATATTTCTCTCATGTACATATCTCTCATGAACTAGCTTTCATGAACATAAACACAAAAATCCTCAATAAGTGATAGCTAGAAAGCTACTGCTGTTCCAGATTCTCCCATGGAAACATTAAAAAAAAAAAAAAAAAAAAAAAACTAGACCCTGGGTAAAATAACTGTATAGGAACTCTGGAAAATATTCAGAGGTCCACAGCAACCAAGCAAATGTCCAACAAAGCAAAAGCCACACTCAAAGTCATGGGAAATTTTGTGGTGTTTTTGTTTACTCTTGCCCCATACCTTCCCCTAACTTGTGTGGTCTTGATCTGGAGAAGGTGGCAGTCCAATTCCCAGTTCCCTGCCTTGAACTGGAGTGAGCATAGCAGACCCCCATACAATGTTCTAACCTGTCAGGGTGCCTGAAGAACTGGTCTCTGTTTCATGAAACTTGAAGCTCAGGTAGCAAGAAACAGGGTAACTAGGATCTCAGGCTACAGAGAGCAGTCAAAGCAGTCACTGTTTCTAAATTCAGAGTTAAATGGGAAGTGTTTTGGACAAATAATAATCTTTCAGACATCACATAACAGTAGTCATTTTAATGGGAGTAAACTATTCTATTAAAAGACAAAATCTGATACAAAATATCTATATAGATATACTGTATACTATAAAAGCAACAGCACTACAAGAAAAAAAAAACTATGTTTATAGTACATTTTACTGAAATAAAATAGCCAATAACTATGCCATAAATATGATTAATTCTACCTTAACATACTTTTCCTGACATCTTAAAGACTCATCTTTAGTGTTATCCCTAAAGTTTACCATTTTTAAAAGATGATTTTCTTATTTTCTATTGCAGGTATAAACACAAGAAACTGACTTTCATTTTAATAGTATATGGGTAAAATCCTAGGAAACTTTATTTTACATGCAAACATCCAATTTGTTCACTGTAGAATAGTTAAGATGCTTCTATTGTTTATACATACAAAGTATGCTCTACCTAATCAAGAATAACAGCTTCCGACAATCAGGAATAAAACACTGCAAATTATTCTTGAACAGGATCTGAATGGAAAGCAAATAACACATAAAAATGTTTCATCTCGGGTTTTTTTTTTGTTTGTTTTTGGAGGGATTTGTTTCTTTGTTTCATTTTGTTTGTCTTACAGATTTCCAGGCATATGGTGCTAGCATCAAAAATACTTAGGCCATAATTCTCCAACTCAATAATTAGCATATAGTTTTTATCAGTTCTTGAAGATCTATAAAAGGATAGCTTAGTTATCTTAAATTCCTTGAGATATTAACTACTCATAGAGAATAATTCACAACATCAACAGTAAACATCTTATTCAGGCACTGGTCCTTAATATAACCAAAATACAACCAAACTATACTTTTTCTACTTGGGGACATGTATGTTTTAATAATTGTCAAACTGCAGAGTAAATTGATACAACTTAAATCATCACAAAATACAATTCATAATTGTTAAAAGTTAATTAGTATATTTCTAAGAACATTATGCAAAGCACTGAAAAAATGTTTCTATTTTATAACCAGAGGAGCCAATATTAGGATTTCATATTTAGATATCCTTTAATGCAAGTTGCTATGATGTTAGAAGTTCTATAAATATGTTATTACAGATAAACTGGAAATGATAATTGTTTTATTTATTGTAATTTTGAATTAATTTATCCCTCACATTTCAAGCAAAAAGGGCTACAATTCTAGTTCTTAACAATTTCTTACCACAGGTAATAAACGTGGAGTTCTTCATAAACTTTTTTGAATCCCAAGCCAGTCTGTGTGAATTACTATAATTTGCTTAGTGGAATTTAGCCAACCTCCACAATATATCTTATAGTTTAACCAGTAATCTGAGGAATAGGAAACATAGTCAAGTTGAAATGCCCCCCAACCTCCACAAAAGCAAACTGTTGTCCCCTCTTACCTGTGGGGTAAGACCCCCAGGGGATGCCTGAAACCATGGATAGTACCAAACCCTATGTTTACAATGTGTCTTCCTATACATATATAACTATGATAAAGTTTAATTTATAAATTAGGCACAGTAAGAGAGTAACTACAATAACTAAAAAATATAGAACAATTATAACAACTTCCTGTAATAAAAGTTATGTGAACGTGGCCTCTGTTTCCCTTAGAATATCTTATTGTACAAATTTACTGCCCTTTCCACCTTAACTAAGCACTTATCATGCATTGTAGATGTTAATTGTTGCAGTTTGAGATGTGGCAGCTAAACTAACATGAATTTAGTTTTTCTTCTTCACAACTTCACAGATAGAACATTTGTCCTTACCATAGATAAGGCTACCTATCACGTAAATTGATACCGCAGTGGGCTTCACACTAAGGGTAAGGTTAAACCAGAAGTTACATGACATTCAAGTGCAAACTTTTAGCACTTTCTTGGTTTAGATCTGTGAAAACTCTACAATGATCACCAAGGTGTTATCAGAGAACTTTCAGATTAAATAAATTGTTCACCACAGAACCAGTGTAACACTCAGTTATCAGTTTTGAAATATTTTTCTCCAATAAATGAAACCAGCACTCCTTAAAAAAGTAGTTCATTCCAGGGCTAGGGAACGGATAATACAAGATGAACATTAAGCATCCTATGATGTCAGAAGACAAAAAAGTACTCAAAATATGGGGGAATATCAAAGGAACCAAAGAGCCAACCTGAAAGAGCTCACAGTGGCCAAAACTGGGAACATTTGGACAACAAATTGAATAGAAATAGCATTTTGTTTTACCGATAAAATGAAATATTTATGAGGCCTAACTTATAGAAGTGTATATGGAAATTGTATATTACCCCTGAAAAAGTAACAGGAATTCCCCCCCGAGAATATAGTTTGGACGTGTAGTTGATGACACTCAACAAGACAGTTTGAGAGAAAGTTTATTACTCTTACAAGGGACTCTTAGAAACAGCTAGGTGGGTGAAAGGGAGTCCAGGTTGTCTTGGTTAAAAGAAGACGGAGTGGGTTTTGGCCTTTGTAATGGCTAAGGATTTAGATGGGGGAAAAGTTCACACACACAAGATTTAAATTTCTCACCAGTGTAAACTCCTGGGCCTTTTACTTGCCTGTCCAGCTCTGGAGCCAAAGGGGAAGAGAAGGCGCAGCCTAAAAATAATTCAGCAGTCAAACATCAAAATAGAAGACAGACACTTCATTCAGGAATGAATGAATAAATAAAAATACACAGGAGAGAATAGGAAGTTCTTCCTTACAGGATTCCAACTAATTAATGAAGAAGGAATGAGGGAAAAATAGAATCACCATTAGACCAGGTCACTCTTCAAAAAGAACCAGCATGAAATTATATATACAACAAAGGTTAATGACAGTGCAGAGAGTAATCGTCAGAAGGGCTCAGAAGAAGTCTCTGTAGATTCAGTGCTTAGGGAAGGTTTCCCAGTCTCTGTCTTTCTTGCACACACACACACACTTGCACACATGATTGACCTGGTCTTTGGAGGATGCTGGATAGGACCTATGACTTTGGAGAAAAAATAAAAAATGAAGGATATCGTATCATTCTCTAATAGTTTGGGAAATGTAGAAATTTCCTTTGGTAATGAAAATGGAGAACACTTGGTATCTTAACCCACTAGGAAAGAAAAGTAAATAACAAAAAAGAGAGAGATACCTAAGCACTAGCATATTTGATTAGAAAAAAATAGAGCTTAAAGGAATTCTCTCTCTAAAGTAATTTAGTCACATCATATTCCTAATCTCCTTTTTAACATGGAGGTATAAATGATGCTTAGGTCTGTTCCCTAAAATGTTAGGAAGTTTGGGGTTCTGTTTTAAGTAAATTTTTGAATCAGAGATAGTTAAAAATCTAGCTCTTCATATCTATTAGTGAATTTTTGTAAGATAATATATTTACTTCTTAAAGGCAGAAATATTAAACACAACAATTAAGAGTTTAAATATTAAACACAACAATTAAGAGCTTATAAACATCTATACTCATCCAGAAAGAAAGAAACTTTGCCACTTTATTGGAGCTCCACTATGACCACGGCTAAATTTCTTCCACCCTTCAACATGTGTTGTGCATGGAGACATAAGGGAAAGATAAATAAATGGATGGCTTGAGGAAACATAATTTTATTTGAAAAAATTGTTGGATATGCCATGGGATAATAAATTTGTTGTAGAAAAATTAGGTTTTCTACTCAGTGAGGAAAATATGTGAAATGAGTTAATTTTGTTTAGAATGCATATGCTCTTTGTGCTAATGAATATATGTATTGGTATTTAATTAATAGCCCCTAGTGTTGTTTATTTTCTTACAACAGAAATACAAACTAAATTTTGATTCATAGAAAGGAAAAATCGTGTGTGGTATTTGGCAATTGTGAATAAGTATTTCACTTAATCTTTATTGAAAATGAAGCAAAACAGACTTACTTTATTTTTTTTTCATAAGGTTTAGTCCACAAGTAGAAAAAGCCACAGAGAAACTGCCTTTGTTTGCCTACAATTTTAAAAGTTTTGAACTATATTTTTGGGGTCTGGGTGTTTTGCAACTAACCCTCCATTTGTGTGTATTAGCTTTCATGGATTCTAAGCCATTGACCACTAACTTCTGACTTTGCATTTTTGTGAATACTTATATTAACCCTACCATAAACTCTGATTGCATAACTTTAAATATATTTCTGACCTAGTATTGGTCTAAATTTCCTGCCAGATTAATTCTGGGATGAGGAGACAAAAGGCATATGATTTTTTGATGATTAGCCTCTAGCAAAGATTTAAACCTTCTGCTTAACCATAATCACCATCATGTACATGAAATGACATTTAGGAATGTAGACATATGAGATTGTTTATAAAGTTGACCCTTCCTTTTGGCAAGGGCAATGATAGTCTCTGTACAAACAGGCTTGGCAACGTGATTAGAAAGCAAGCTTAGTAAAAGTATCCCTGGATAATTTTGCTGAAGTACAGAATGTCCACAGGGATTTGCTAATTGAATTGTTACAGGCATGGTTGAGCAAGTTAACTACTGTGATTCTACATGTTCAGGGATTCTCTGTGTCTCATTAAGTCAGCCAAGACGGATTGCCAGAAGAGGGGTGTGTGTGTCACCGTTTAAAGCAGTTTGTCTCCCTGGAGATGGGTTCAATGTTGTGGTAGTGATAATTGGAATTTACAAGCAAGGCGACTATGTTCTTGTCTTAATGGATACATCTTATGATAGGGAAGAAGAATGTTGCTGTTGATTTCTCTTATTATTTTATTAATTTCCCAAGCTGACACAATTAATGTATCATAAATAATACATAATATTTTTGGTCTATGCTTGTAAAGCAAACACAAAACCTCAGGACATTATATTACTGAATAGTGTTCCTGATGAAATATAGGTTATCTTTAGTTAAATGTGAACATATAGGAGAAATTAAAGAGTTACTAGTGAAGTGTTACTTGGATATATGGATAGAGACTAGCTCCTATACCACCACAGCAAACTTTCTAGAAAAGACAATAGAAATTAGACAAAATACCATTTTGCAGACAATAAAACTGTCTTCATGATACCCTGTCTTTCCAACTCATTTAGGATTGAGTTCTTATCTCCAAGGTTCAGTCTTCTTATAATTGTCATCTACTTTTACCCAGTTTTATGTTATAATTATTTTTCTATGATTTTAACAGTGTTTTGGGGTGAATGTATGTGTACATGTGTGTATATATATATAATAATGGAGTATTTATTTGCTGTTTAGTTAGGATTCTTTGTTGTTTCACTATTTCATTATACTTTAAAGTCATTTCTCCTCTTGTTACTTATCAAATAGCAATGTATTTGATTCCCCTACAAAATATAGTTTGTGTGAAAAGAGTGATTAAGTAACATTTCAATTAAACTTTGCTTTTTATATGATGGAATAATGGAGTAGAAACTCTATTATGTGAAAAGTTTCTCCATTTGTTATCAAAATCAGAGTATCTTTTCCCACTACATCATCAGCTACATTCCTAAATGGAGATTAGAACATGTAGGGGAATTTGGGGGAGGAGGAAAAAGAGTGACATTATCTGTAGCAAATTCTGTTGAGGTCCTGCCTGTATTTGTCATTCACTGTTTCAGTGCAAAGTGAAAATGTGAATAAAAACATTAGTTAACCCATATGTTGGAAATATTAAATAAAGCCCTATATATAAAGTACCCACTTTCTCTAAAAAATGTTTCTTGTCCCATGATATCATCATTGTATTGTTCTTAGAGTTGACATGTAGTCAGTAGAGTTACTTCTCTTTGCTAAATTATAAATAAGAATGAGACCCTTCCTTCCACACACCCTGCAACACACACTCGAAAGAACTTGCATGAACAATGAGTGATTTGTCATCTAATTTAAACAGTAAGTTGTAGTTTACTGAGAAGTTTTTAGGAATCTTTGCACATTCTGGGAATGTAAAAAATAATTATAGAGCTGTTCTTAAGGCTGCTAACAAAAATAACCTTAGTTTATGGTAGAAAAAATCTTCAGTCTATTCTATTTTTGCTTTACAACCCTGAAAACCACTAAAAAAAGCAATAAAGTAGGTTAAAATAAATAAATAATGGAATTTTTATTCCATTATTTATTCCAGTGATTAATGGAAAAGATGGAGAATTTTGCAGACTGACTTTTTATATGCTTCACATATTGAGCTTGGCCATTGCTGAGAGAATCACAGTAAATTTTATTTCTGTGAAATCATCTTCGAGGACTATCGCTCTGCATTCTAGAAGTAGGTTTTTCCATTTTCTACTCACAGTCCCTTTACATGTATGTAAGAAGAAGCATATGTGAAAGATAATAACATCTTCCAACATATTTCAGCAGAGAAATCACAGGTATATGACAAATGCTAATAAAATTCTTAATAAGAAAGTTTTCTGACATTTCTTAAATTTCTGATGGCTATAAAGTTCATAATTTATTTTACTTAGAGAACATATTTACTGTCCAAATTCTCCTTCAGAGTCCACAGGTTTACTGTAGATTCTAAAGGAAAACAAAAATGAAATTTGAGAGCTCTCAATTATTCTTACGTACTTTGTGATTGTCATAGTGATCATCTTTACCTGCCTAGTTTTTTCAAAGCTCTTAACTCAGAAAAAAATAAGCACTATAATATTTGAAGATTGTTCAGGACAAATATGTATTTTGGTGCTTTGTTCTTAGTCCAATAGCTTATAGGAAGTTAGGAATAGATTTATGGAGTTGATAGGTTAGTCAAGACCTTGAATTCCATAACTAAAATCATTCTTATCATTTGAATGAGCAAGCAGAATCAGGAATTCTTTTAATTACCTCTAGGTCTTTCTTTTGCTCTCTGTTACCTGTTCACCCTGTTTCTGTCCCTCTCTGTCTTTATCTTTCTCAATTATTTTAATTAAATTACTTTCGATTTAAATCAGAAATATAAAAATACACATTTCAGTAAAACAAAGCACAGAAGACACAAATGTGTATTTATACCAAAGTATTTTATATGGAGGGTGACATGATAGCCAGTAATTACTAGTGTCTTGGTTTTAAGGTTTCATTTTTTCATATTAGTAAAAATGGCACAGTTAATCTTTCCTTATAGGATGAAATCATGCCTTTTGAGCTTGGTTCATGTTAGAAAATTGGAGAATTTAACACTCTTTCTCTTTTCTTCCTTCCTTCCTTTACTTTTTTCTTTCTGTCTATCTTTATTTATCTTTTCATTTATTTCAGCTATTAATTCCATGATAAAAAAAATAGAATCAAAATAATCTTCCTGGGAAGGAGTCTGGGAAAATGTCTGGACCTACCTAGGAGGCAAGAGACCATTGTTTCAGGGTGCGTGAACAGAGGAGATTCAGAGCACCACCTAAACGAGCTCCAGAGATGGGCACAAGCTGCAGCTATCAGCGCTGACACAAGAGACAGGCATGAGATGCTAAGGCTGCTGCTGCAGACACCAAGAAGCCTGTGTGCAAGCACAGGTCACTATCTACACCTTCCTTCCTGAGAGCCTGTGCAGTACGCCACTGCCAGGGTCCCATGATCCAGGGACAACTTCCCTGGGAGGAGAACACACAGTGCACCTCAGGCTGTTGCAATGTTGTGCAGGCCTCTGCTGCGCAGGCTCGCCCTGCACTCCATGCTCCTCCCTTCCCCGGCCTCAGGGAGCCAGAGCCCCTGAATCAGCCACTTCTTTAAGCCCCTCCTGTCTGGTGAAGAACAGATGCCCTCAGGCGACCTACACACACAGGCGGAGCCAAAACCAAAGCTGAACCCCAGGTGCTGTGCGAACAAAGAAGAGAAAGGGAAATCTCGCCCAGCAGCCTCAGGAGCAGAGGATTAAATCTCCACAGTCAACTTGATGTACCCTGCGACTGTGGAATACCTGAATAGAAAAAAAAATATCCCAAAATTGAGGCGGTGGACTTTGGGAACAACTGTAGACTTGGGGTTTGCTTTCAGCATCTGTTCCTGGATTTATGTTTATTTAGTCTAGTATTATCATTGGTAGATTTGTTTATTATCATTGGTAGATTGGCTTACTGATTTGGTTGCTCTCTTCCTTATATATATATATATACTTTTTTTTTTCCTTTTTCTCTTTCTGTGAGTGTGTATGTGTATGCTTCTTTGTGTGATTTTCTCTTTTGTCTGTATAGCTTTCCTTGTACAATTTGTCCTAGAATTCTCTCTCTGTTTTTTGTTTTTGATTTTTCACTTTTTACTGCTCGTTATCATTGGTGGATTTGTTTTTTGGTTTGATTGCTCTCTTCTTTCTTTCTTTTCTTCTTTTTATTACTCTTTTTATTTTTTTTATTTTTAATGGTATATTTTTTATTTTAATAACTTTAATTTATTTTATTTTTTTCTTCCTTACATTATTTTCTTTCTTACCTTTCTTCTGATCCGTGAGGCTCACAAGGTCTTGGGGCTCTAGCCAGGTGTCAGGCCTGATGCTTTGAGGTGGGAGAACCAAGGACATTGGTCCACCAGAGATTTCCCAGTCCCATTTAATATCAAACAGCAAAATCTCTCCCAGAGATCACCATCTCAAAGCTAAGACCCACCTCCAGTCAATAACCAGCAACTACAGTGCTGGATGCCTTATGCCAAACAACGAGCAAGACAGGAATAAAACCCCACCCATTAGAAGAGAGTCTGCTTAAAATCATAATAAGTTCACAGACACCCCCAAACACACAACCAGACATAGTCCTACCCATCAGAAAGATAAGACCCAGCTTCATCCACCAGAACACAGGCACCACTCACCTCCAACAGGAAGCCTACACAACCAGCTGAACCAACCTCACCCACTGGGGGAAGACATCAAAAACAATGGGAACTACGAATGTGCAGCCTGCGAAAAGGAGACCCCAAACACAGTAAGTTAAGCAAAATGAAAGACAAAGAAATACACAACAGAAGAAGGAGCAAGGTAAAAATCCACCAGAAGAAACAAAGGAAGAGGAAATACACAGTCTACCTGCAGAAGAATTCAGAGTAATGATAGTAAAGATGATCCAAAATCTTGGAAGTAGAATGCAGAAAATACAAGAAACATTTAACAAGGACCTAGAAGAACTAAAGAGCAAACAAACAGTGATGAACAATATAATAAATGAAATAAAAATTCTCTAGAAGGAATCAATAGCAGAATAATTGAGGCAGAAGAATAGATAAGTGACATGGAAGATAAAATAGTGGAAATAACTACTGCATAGCAGAATAAAGAAAAAAGGTGAAAAGAATTGAGGACAGTCTCAGAGACTTCTGGGACAATATTAAATGTACCAATATTTGAATTATTGTGGTCCCAGAAGAAGGAGAGAAAAAGAATGGGTCTCAGAAAATATTTGAAGAGACTATAGTTGAAAACTTCCCCAATATGGGAAAGGAAATAGTCAGTAAAGTCCAGGAAGCTCAGAGAGTGCTATAAAGGATAAATCCAAGGAGAAACATGCCAAGGCACAAATTAATCAAATTATCAAAAATTAAATACAAAGAAAAAAATTAAAAGCAGCAAGGGAAAAGTAACAAATAACATACAAGGGAATTCCCATAAGGTTAACAGCTGAACTTTCAGCAGAAACTCTGCAAGCCAGAAGGGAATAACAGGATATATTTAAAGTGATGAAAGGAAAACAAAACATAACAAAAGAAACTAAAACCAAGATTATGCTACCCAGCAAGGATCTCTTTCAGATTTGATGAAGAAATTAAAAGCTTTACAGACAAGCAAAGCCTAAGAGAATTCAGCACCACCAAACCAGCTTTCCTGTAAATTCTAAAGGACCTTCTCTAGGCAGGAAACACAAGAAAAGGAAAAAGACCTACAATAACAAACCCAAAACAATTAAGAAAATGGTAATAGGAACATACATATTGATAACTACCTTAAATGTAAATGGATTAAATGCTCCAACAAAAGACATAGACTGGCTGAATGGATACAAAAACAAGACACATATATATGCTGTCTACAAGAGGCCAACTTCAGACCTAGGGACACATACAGACTGAAAGAGAGGGGTTGGAAAAAGATATTTCATGCAAAAGGAAATCAAAAGAAAGCTGGAGTAATAATTCTCATATCACACAAAATAGACTTTAAAATAAAGACTATTACAAGAGACAAAGAAGGACACTACATAATGATCAAGAGATCAAATCAAGAAGAAGATATAAAAATTGTAAATAGTTATGCACCCAACATAGGAGCACCTCAATACTTAGGGCAAATGTTAACAGCCAAAGAAGGGGAAATCAACAGTATCACAATAAGAGTAGGGGACTTTAACACTGCATTTTCACCAATGGACAGATCATACAAAATGAAAATAAATAAGGAAACACAAGCTTCAAATGATATATTAAACAAGATGGACATAATTGATATTTATAGGATATTTCATCCAAATCAACAGAATTCACCTTCTTCTCAAGTGTTCATGGAATGTTCTCCAGGATAGATCATATGTTGGGTCACAAATCAACCCTTGGTAAATTTAAGAGAAGTAAAATCGTATCAGGTATATTTTCTGACCACAAAGCTAGGAGACTAGATATCAATTACAGGAAAAAAAATCTGTAAACATTACAAAAATATGGAGACTATATAATACATTACTAAGTATCCAAGAGAATACTGAAGAAATCAAACATTACTTAGAAACAAATGACAATGAAAACATGATGACCCAGATCTATGGGATGCAGTAAAAGCAGTTATAAGAGGAAAGTTTATAGCAATACAATCCTACCTGAAGAAACAAGAAACATCTCAAATAAACAACCGAACCTTACACTTAAAGCAATTAGAGAAAGAAGAACCAAAAAACACCCACAAAGTTAGGAGAAAGAAAGAAATCATAAATATCATACCAAAATAAATGAAAAAGAAATGAAGGAAATGATAGCAAAGACCAATATAACTAAAAGCTGGTTCTCTGTGAATCTAAACAAAACTGATAAATCTTTAGCCAGACTCATCAAGATAAAAAGGGAGAAGGCTCAAATCAATAGAAACGAAAAAGGAGAAGTAACAAGAAATGGACAAATTAATAGAAAAGAACAACCTTCCAAGACTGAACTAGGAAGAAATGGAAAATAAGAACAGACCAATTACATGCACAGAAATTTAAACTGTGATTAAAATTCTTCCAACAGACAAAAGCCCAGGACCAGATGGCACCACAGGCAAATTCTATCAAACATTTAGAGAAGAGCTAACACCTATCCTTCTCAAACTCTTCCAAAATATAGCAGAGGGAGGAACACTCCCAAACTCATACTATAAGACCACCATCATTCTGATACAAAGATGTCACAAAAAAAGAAAACTACAGACCAATATCACTGATGAACATAGATGCAAAAATCCTCAACAAAATACTAGCAAACAGAATCCAACAGCACATTAAAAGGATCATACACCATGATCACGTGGGGTGAATCCTAGGAATGCAAGGATTCTTCAATAAACACAAATCAATCAATGTGATACACCATGTTAACAAATTGAAGGATAAAAATCATGTGATCATCTCAATAGATGCCAAAAAAACTTTCAACAAAATTCAACACCAATTTATGATAAAAATGCTCCACAAAGTAGTCATTGATGGAACGTACCTCAACAGAATAAAGGCCATATATGACAAACCCACAGCCAACATCATTCTCAAGGGTAAAAACTGAAAGCTTTTCCACTAAGAAAAGGAGCAAGACAAGGTTGCTCACTCTCACCATTATTATTCAACAAAGTTTTGGAAGTTTTAGCCACAGCAATCAGAGAAGAAAAAGAAATAAATGGAATCCAAATCAGAAGAGAAGAAGTAAAAATGTCACTATTTGCAAATGACATGATACTACACATAGACAATCCTAAAGATGCTACCAGAAAACTACTAGAGTTAATCAATTAATTTGGTAAAGTAGCAGGATACAAAATTAATGCACAGGAATCTCTTGCATTCCTATACACTAATGATGAAAAATCTGAAAGAGAAATTCAGGAAGCACTCCCATTTACCACTGCAACAAAAAGAATAAAATACACATAATAAAGCTATCTAAGGAGACAAAAGACCTGTATGCAGAAAACTATAAGATACTGATGAAAGAAATTAATGATGATACAAACAGATGGAGAGATATACCATGTTCTTGGATTGGAAGAATCAACATTGTGAAAATGACTATACTACCCAAAGCAATCTACAGATTCAATGCAATCCCTATCAAACTACCAATGGCATTTTTCACAGAACTAGAACAAATAATTTCACAATTTGTATAGAAACACAAATAACCCCAAATAGCCAAAGCAGTCTTGAGAAAGAAAGAAGGAGCTGGAAAAATCAGTCTCCCTGACTGCAGACTATACTATAAAGCTACAGTAATCAAAACAGGATGGTACTGGCCCAAACACAGAAATATAGATCAATTGAACAGGATATAAAGGCCAGAGATAAACCCATGCACATATGGCCACCTTATGTTTGATAAAGGAAGCAAGAATATACAATGGAAAAAGACAGCCTCTTCAATAAGTGGTGCTGGGAAAACTGGGAAACTACGTGTAAAATAATGAAATTAGAACACTCCCTAACACCATACACAAAAATAAACTGAAAATGGATTAAGGACCTAAATGTAAGGCCAGATGCTATAAAACTCTTAGAGGAAAACATAGGCAGAACACTCTATGACATAAATCGCAGAAAGAACATTTTGACCCACCTCCTAGAGAAATGGAAATAAAAACAAAAATAAACAAATGGGACCTAATGAAACTTCAAAGCTTTTGCACAGCAAACGAAATCATGAACAAGATGAAAAGACAACCCTCAGAATGGCAGAAAATATTTGCAAATGAAGCAACTGACAAAGGATTAATATCCAAAATATACAAGCAGCTCATTCAGCTCAATATCAAAAACAAACAACACAATCCAAAAATGGGCAGAAGACTTAAATAGACATTTCTCCAAAGAAGATACACAGATTGCCAAGAAACACATGAAAGGATGCTCAACATCCCTAATCATTAGAGAAATGCATATCAAAACTACAATGAGTTATCACTTCAAACCAGTCTGAATGGCCATCACTAAAAAAATCTACAAACAATAAATGCTGGAGAGGGTATGGAGAAAGGGAACCCTCTTGTACTGTTGGTGGAAAGGTCAAGTGATACAGCCACTATGGAAACAGTATGGAGGTTCTTTAAAAACCTAACGATAGAACTACCATTTCACCCAGCAATCCCACTACTGGGCATATATCTTGAGAAAAACATAATTCAAAAAGAGTTATATACCACAATGTTCATTGCAGCTCTATTTACAGTAGCTAGGATATGGAAGCAACTTAAGTGTCCATTCACAGATGAATAGATAAAGGCCATGTGGCACATATATACAATGGAGTATTACTCAGCCATAAAAAGAAAGGAAATTGAGTTATTTGTAGTGAGGTGGATGGACCTAGAGACTGTCATACAGAATAAAGTAATCAGAAAGAGAAAAACAAATACTATATGCTAACACATATATATGGAATCTAAAAAAAGTTCTGAAGAACCTAGGGACAGGACAGGAATAAAGACACAGATGTAGAGAATGGACTTGAGGACACGGGGATGTAGAAGGGTAAGCTGAGAGAAGTGAGAGAGTGGCATGGACATATATATATACTACCAAAAGTAAAATAGATGGCTAGTGGGAAGCAACAGCATAGCACATGGAGATCAGCTCGGTGCTTTGTGACCACCTAGAGGGGTGGGATACGGAGGGGGGAGGGAGAAGTAAGAGGGAGGGGATATGGGGATATATGTATACATATAGCTGATTTACTCTGTGATACAGCAGCAACTAAAACAACAATGTAAAGCAATTATAATTCAATAAAGATGTTAAAAATAAATAAATAGCCAAAAAATGTAAATGTACTAAATTCTGCAATGAAAATACATATTGTGGCAGATGTATAAACATAGACAAACAAAAATCAAAAAAGACATATCTATATGCTGTTCAAAGAGACCCACTCCAGATGTAAGGACACACAGAGAATGGAAATGAAGCAATGAAAGAAGATATTCCATGCATATAGAAACCATTAGAAAGCTGGTGTTCTATGATTATATGAGACAAATAGACTTTAAATCAGATTGCAGTAATAGACAAAGAAGGGTATTGCATAATGATAAAAATCTCAACCCTAAAAAGAGAGTGTAATATTTGCAAATTTATGCACCCAAAAGTGAGCACCCAAAAACCAATATTATCAGACATCAAGGGAGAAATTTGCACTCACTCAATAATAGTAGGGGACTTAACACCCCACTTACATCAGTGGATAGATCATACAGACAGAAAATCTACAAGAAAACAATAGTATTAAATGGCATGTTAGACTACATTGACTTAGACATATACAGAACATTTCTTCAAAAAATGACAGAGTACACATTCTTCTCAAGAGCACAGGGAACATTCTCTAGGATAGATTATAAGTTAGGTCACAAAATAAGTCCTAACAACTTTAAGAAGACTGAAATCATCAAGCATATTTTCTGACCACAGTGGTATGAAACTAGAAATCAATTACAAGAACAAGATTGAAAAATTCACAGTGATGTGGAGATTAAACAACATGCTGCTGAATAACCAGTGGGTCAATGAAGAATTCAATAGAAACAATTTTAAAAAATAACTTGAGACAAATGAAAATGGAAATACAACATACTGAAACTTATTGGATACAGCAAAAGCAGTTCTAAAAGGGAAGTTCGTAGCAATAAATGCCTACCTCAAGGAATGAGAAAAGTCTCTAAAGAACAAATATACTTTACACCTCAAGGAACTAGAAAAAGAAAACAAAGTACAAAGTTAGTAGAAAGAAGAAATAACAAATATCAGAGCAGAAATAAATAAAATAGAGACTAAAAGACAATAGAAAAATTTAATGAAACCCAGAGCCAAGTTGTTGAAAAGATAAACAAAATTGACAAACCTTAGGTAGACTCCCTAAGAAAAAAAGAGAGAGGACTCAAATAAATAAAACCAGAAATGTAAGAGGAAGCATTACAACTAATACCACAGAAATACAGAGAATCATGAGACTACTATGAAAAATTATACATCTACAAATTGAACAACTTAGAAGAAATTGATAAATTTCTAGAAACATGTATTCTTCCAAGATGAAATAGAAAATTTGAAAAGACGAATTAATAGAAAGGAGATTGAATCAGTAATCAAAAAAATCCCCAAAACAAAAGTCCAGGTCTAGACAGATTCACTGGTGAATTATACCAAACGTTCAAAGAATTATTAACAATCCTTCTCAAATTCTTCTAAAACATAGAAGGGGGAAAATACTTATATACTCATTTTACAAGGCCAAAATTCCCCTGATACCAAAACCAGGCAAAGAGATTACAAGAAAAGATAATTAAAGGCCAATATACCTGATGAACATAGATGTAAAAATCCTCAACCTAATATTAGCAAACTAAATTTAATAATGCTTTAGAAATATCATATACCATATTCAACTGGGATTTATTTCAGGAATGCAAGGATGAGTCAACTTCTGCAAATCAATTGATGTAACACACCACATTATCAAAATTAAGGATAAAAAATCATATAGTCATCTTAATAGATGCAGAAAAAACATTTGACAAATTCAACATCCATTTACAATAAAATCTCTCAACGAGTGGGTACAGAGGGAATTGCTTCTATATTTATGACAAACGCACAGCTAAGATAATTCTCAATGGTTAAAAAGCTGAAAGTTTTTTCCCTAATATCAGGAAAAAGGCAAGTATGCCCATTATTGCCACTTTAATTCAACATAGTATTGGACATCCTTGCCAGAGCAATTAGGCAAGAAAAAAAGACATCCAAACAGATAAGAAAGATTGTCACTATTTGCAGATGGCATGGTATTATATACAGAAAAATCTAAAAACTCCACCAAAAACTTGTTAGTACTAATAATTGAATTCAGTAAAGTTGCAAGATGCAACATTTATATACAGAAACCTGCTCCATATCTATGCACTAATAACAAACTATCAGAAAGAGATATTAAGAAAACAATCCCATTTACAATTGCATCAAAAAATAACTAGGAATAAATTTAACCAAGCAGATGAAACACCTGTAACCCTGAAAATTATAAGACATTGATGAGAAAACTAAAGAAGACACAAATAAATGGAAAGATATTTTGTGCTCATGGATTAGAAGAATTAATATTGCTAAAATGTTCATACTACTCAAAACAATCTACAGATTTAATCCAATCCCTATCAAAATGACAAAGGCATTTTTCACAGGGGAACAAAAATCATAAAATCTGTATGGAATTACAAAAGATCCTAAATAACTAAAGCAATGTTGAGAAATAATAAGCTAGAGGAATCACACCTCTTAGAACGGCTATAAACAAAAATAGAAAAAAAAAACAACTGTTGGTAAATCTGTGGCGAAAAGGGGACCATTGTTCACTGTTGGTGGAGATGTAAATTGGTACAACCACTATGGAAAACAGTATAGAGTTTCCTCAAAAAATTAAAAATAGAACTACCGTGTAATCCATCAATTCCACTTTGGGGTATTTACTCTAAGAAACCAAAACACTAAATTGAAGATACACATCCGTTTTTTGTTCATTGCAGTGTTATTCACAATATGGAAGCAACTTACATATCTATTGATAAATGAATGAAACAAGAAGTTCAGCATATATATATATATATATATATATATATGCACATATATGTATGTGTGTATATCCAACTATATACATATACATACTGAGATATTACTCAGCCATAAAAAGAAGGAAATCTTGCCATTTGTGACAACTTCAATGGACCTAGAGTTTATTATGCTCAGTGAAATAAGTCAGACAAGGAAAGAGAAATACTGAACATTTTCATGTATATGTGGAATCTAAAAAACAAAACTTGTGAACAAATATAACAAAACAGATACAGACTCATGGATACAGAGAACAAATGAGTGATCACCAGTGGAGAAGAGGCTGGGGTGGATGGGTGAAAGAGGTGAAGGGAATTAAGAGCTACAAACTATCAGTTATAATATAAATAAGTCAATGAAATCTAATGTATAGCAAAGGGAAAATAGTCAATAATATTGTAATAACTTTGTCTCATGCGTAAGGTTTAAAAAACTGAGCCACTATTTTGTTCACCTGAAACTAATATAATATTGTAGTTCAACTATACCAAAATTTTTTTAAATGGATTAGAAAAAAGTTTAAAAGAAGTAAATGTGGTTTGTGTATATATAGAGTGGAATGTTATACAGAAATACAAAAAGAACAAAATTTTGCCTTTTGTGACAACATGGGTGGACCCTGGGGGCATTATGCTAAGGGAAATAAGTCAAGCAGAGAAAGGCAAACACCATATGATCTCATTTATATGTGGAAACTTAAAAAAAAGAAAGAAAAAGAAAGAAAAAAAATAAAGACAGCTCATAGATAAGAGAACAGATTACAGATTGGTGATTGCCAGAGACAGGGGTTGGGAGAATGTGAAAAATGGGTAAAGGGAGTCAAAAGGTGCAAACTTCCAATTTTAAAATAAGTAAGTCATGGGGGTGTAAGGTACATCATGGTGTCTATAGCTAATAATACTGTCTGCATCATTGAAAGTTTCTAAGAGAATAGATCTTAAAAGTTCTCATAATAAGAAAAAAAATGTAACTTTATATAGTGACAACTGTTAATTAGACTTATTACAGTGATCATTTCATAATATATACAAATATCAAATCATTATGTTGTATACCTGAAACTAATACAGTGTTGTATATCAAGTAACCTCAACTAAAATATTCTTAAAAAAAGAATGCCTCAACAAAGTGAGGTGTATATAAGAGACAGGTATTCATCCCATAACAAAACTTTCTTAAGGGCCATTGGGAAGATGTAAGGTTTTTATCAATTCCATTCTTCTTTAAGTTCTGTTTTTATATTTGGAGTTCAAAAGACAGAGCTTCACTATATGGAAGATCAATGGCAGGGTTAATCAAATTTCCTTGTGGCAGAAAGTAAAAAGAAACAGGACCTCAGAGCAAAAGGATCCTGTGTAACCAGTCTTTGAAAACATCTCACATAAAGGTGTGTGCATGCTTGTGTGAATGTGTTTGTGTGTGTATGTGCATGTGTGCATCTGCATCTCTATGTGTGTGCTATGTGGATACATTTAATTTAATTGGAATCGTATTTTTATAATTGCCAGAGGTGAGTACAGAAATATCAACAACAAAATTCTTAATAATGGAGCTTGCAAATGGTGTCCAATAGCCCTGTAAAGAAACCTCTGCTTTCGCTTTCCAAATAGATGGGAAACAAGCTGCTCTTGAATAAAAGAAAATGCTAAGGAAGACCTAAGAAACACCCCACTAGACAACTTCTTTGTGAGATACAACTATGCCATTGTGTGTCATTCTAGTGCCAGGCCAGTATCTTTTTAGCCAATTCAAAAATCTTAGTGAAGTATTTGGTCACAGTTCCTAATAGTTTCCTAGTTTTCAGCAAGTACATATAGTTTATAGCTTTATTCTGTTAAAAAAAAACCTGATAGAATCAGATTAATGGTGATGTTTCAAATAAAAATATGGTTAATATTTGTTGTTAGCAATAGTGGTAATAAAATATATTGTCCTATAATTTGAGATTTTAAAAATTCAGTATCACAACAAGATTTACCAAATATTAATATATATCATAATAATATAATAGCCCAACTAAGGTCTCCATAAGTTGAGGCAATGCCAAGTCTAGTTAATTTTTGTCATCAAGAAGTATGCATTGAACAGTCATCCTGCAATTATCATGACTTTGGGTCCTGACAACAAGTCTAATGGAGAATACAGTTAGCTTCGGGAAGCACATATTTGTGGAGCTATAAGGAACAAATTTTGTAGTACAAAAATGGGCAAACCATAACTTATGTTTGGCTAGAACTCTGTAAGAGTATAAGTTGACTACAAATAAAGTTAGAGGGATTGGAAAATAGGTTAGTTTTTTTTCGTTTTTTTAATACAGGAACTGACTATTTTACACTTAATCTAGTAACCCTTTCTCTATGCCCAGCTCAGGAATACCATACTATGAAAAAATTATATACTTCCATTGTAGAAATAAACCTAATTATACAATATAAATATAGTTTTTTTTTTAATTTACAGATTGCACTCCATTAGAGGAATTTACATTTCTATGGGACACTTATTTTAATCAATAATAAAAAAGAGGATTTACTTGATAGTTCATGACAAAGCACTATAAGAAAGGTAATTCTGATGCTAATATGTTTTTCTTACAAAACAAATTAATATAAGATGAAATTACCCCTTTTGAGGCAATGTTCATTAGAATTTTAATTTTACCAGTTATTCACAAATAAAACCTTCTGACTTCATGAGTTCTAGATAATTCTCAGTTCAACTACAGACAACAAAACCTGACTTTAGGGATGTGTTTGTGTGTGTGTGTGTGTGTGTGTGTGTGTGTGTGTGTGTGTAAGAGATAAAGAGTTATTAATTGATGCATTTTATTTACTCCATGGTCTTCCTGTATTCTGTCATTGAGAAGGGATTTGTATCAGAAGGAGAGTGTTAAAATGACACCAGAGAAGGGAGCTAGAGAGCTTTTATTTATTTATGTATTTTTAAAATTGTTATTGGAGTATAGATGATTTACAATGCTGTGTTAATTTTAGGTGTACAGCAAAGTGACTCAGTTATATGTATACATATATCCACTTTTTTTAAGATTATTTTCCAATATAAGCCATTACAGAGTATTGTGTAGAGTTCCCTGTGCTATACAGTAAGTCCTTATTAGTTATCTATTTTACATATAGTAGTGTGTATATGTCAACCCCAATCTCCCAGTTTATCCCTCCCCCCCCCCACCTAAACCCCTGATAACCATAAGTTTGTTTTCTACGTCTGTAACTCTATTTCTCTTTTGTAAATAAGTACATTTGTACCCTTTTTTAGGCTCCACATATAAGCGATATCCTATGATATTTGTCTTTTGCTGTCTGACTTAGATCACTCAGTATGACGATTTCTGAACTCTATCCATGTTGCTGCAAATGGCATTATTTCATTTTTGTTTTCAAAAATGGCTACTTCAGACTATATTACAAAACTACAGTCATCAAAACAGTACAGTACTGGCACAAAAGCAGAAATATAGATCAGTGGAACAGGATAGGAAGTCCAGAGATAAACTCAAGCACTTATGACCACCTAATCTATGACAAAGGAGGCAAGAATATACAATGAAGAAAAGACAGTCTCTTTAATAATTGGTGCTGGGAAAACTGGACAGCTGCATGTAAACAAATGAAATCGGAATACTCCTTAACACCTTATACAAAAATAAAGTCAAAATAGATTAAAGACCTAAATGTAAGGCTGGGTACTATAAAACTCTTAGAGGAAAACATGGGCAGAACACTCTTTGACATAAATAGCAGCAAGATCTGTTTCAATCCTCGAAAAATGATTACCTTTTTTCATTACCTCCTAGAGTAATGAAAATAGAGAGCTTCTAAGTTCGACTATACATATTCAAGCTGGACAAACCAGCTTGGGTGCTTGTTTTTATCTATTCCTACTCCCATCTCCAAATTAAAAGGATGCTATCCAACCTGGAGATAAGGAAGAGAGGTGAAGAGTGTATGCTGCCCTAGGCCCTCCCTTTACCCTGTTGACAGAGTCTTGGGATGATACCTAACTTAATCGCTATCACAATATGAGATGTTCAGGGGAATACTCTGTGTCATGCTTTCAGCATCTAGCAGTGAATACAGCCATTCCTTGACAAACGACATCAAAGACAGCTCAAGAAGACATGTCAAAGTAGAAATGACACCATGCTGGGCATGGGCATGAAAGAGTAAGACAAACTATTATTATTAAAAGAGGACATTTTACTTTAATCTTTCTTAATCTCCAGTACTTATGTAGGAGTGCTCCTACATCTCACCACCACCATTGATACTTCTTTCCTACCTGGGAATAGTAGCATAAAGCAGATGAAATTTTCCCTGCTTCTGAGAGAGGATTGCAGACATATTGAAGGATGGCTATGGACCAACAGGAGATTGTAGATTAGAACAGGAAGAAATGTCAGCTGATATGAACCAGATAGACGAAGGCCTCGTGTGACAGCAACAGAAGCAGAAGAGACAGGAGCTCTCAGCAAACATGTGGGACAGGTTCTACCTAAAGTAGATTGCAGAATATAACCAAGATAAGGGACATTTACCAAAAACCTGCAGAGAACACCATATTAATGGTGAAAACTTGCAATCATTCCCCCTAAGTTTAGGAAAAAGAAGATGATGTTCACTCTTGCCACTTCTATTCAGCATTTTACTGAAGGTTTTTATCAGGGCAATTAAGTAAGAAACTGAAATAAAGGACATCAAGTTTGGAAAGGAATAGAAGGGAAATTTTATTTACAAATGGCATGAACGTGTATATAGAAAATTATTGGGAATTCACATAGACAGGCTGAAAAAAGAGTGAAGTAAATTAGTTCAGCAAGAACACAGGATACAATATCAATAAGCAAAATTAATTATATTCCTATATAGCAGCAATAAAAAAATCCAAAAATAAAATTAAAAAAAAATCCCCATTTACAGTGGATTAAAAAGAATAAATACTTAGAAAAAACCTTGTACACTAAAAAATGCAAAAGTCTTTGAAAGAAATTAAAGAAGACCGGAATAAATGAAAAGACATCCAATGTTCATGAATTGGAAAACTTAATGTTGCCAAGATGACAACACTTACAAATTGATCTACTGATTCAACACAATTCTTATCAAAATCCCAGCTGGCTTCTTAGAAGAAATTGATGAGTTGATACTGAAATTTATATAGGTAGGCAAAGGACCTTGAGCAGGCAAACCAATTTTAAAAAGAACAAAGTTGGAGGACTCACATATCTTTATTTTAATATTTACTATAAATAAAGCTACAGTAATAAACACAGGTTGATATCTGAATAATGACCGATATATAGGTCAATGAAATGCTATACAGAATGCAGAAACAATCCTTGCATCTATGGGCAATTGATTTTGACAAGAGTGTCAAGGCAATTCAAAAAGGAAATAAAAAATGAGTGGTAAGGGCTTACCTGGTGGAGCAGTGGTTGAGAGTCTGCCTGCTGATGCAGGGGACACGGGTTTGTGCCCTGGTCCGGGAAGATCCCACATGTCGTGGAGCAGCTGGGCCCGTGAGCCATGGCCACTGAGCCTGCGTGTCCAGAGCCTATGCTCTGCAATGGGAGAGCCCACAACAGTGAGAGGCCCATGTACCACAAAAAAAAAAAAAAAAAGTGGTAAATAAATAAATAATAAATGATGCTGGAACAACTAAATAGTCACATCCAAAGGAATGAAGTTGGACCCCTATTATACCCCACATAAAAAAAAATAACTAAACAAGAATCAAACACCCATATATAAGGGCTAAAACATTTACATAAAAAAAAGAATAGTTATATTTACAAAGAAATTTGAACAGAAATTGAGAGGAGAAAATACAGAGGAAAAATACCCTAAGTAATATATCAGGTACAACATATTTTTCCTGCATTTCATTTCAAATTTTCTAGGGAAAAAAATGAGCAATATAAAATATTACAAAATACAGTAAGTCCCCTACACACGAACAAGTTCTGTTCAGAGAGTGCATTTGTAAGTCCAATTTGTTCATAAGTCCAACAAAGTTAGCTTAGGAACCTAACTAACACAATTGACTATATAGTACTGTACTGTAAAAGGTTTATAATATTTTCACACAAATAATACATATGAAACAAACACAAAAAATAAAGAAAACAGGAGAGATTGGTTCAAGATGGCAGATTAGGACATGCGCTCACTCCCTCTTGCAAGAACACCAGAATCACAACTAACTGCTGAACAATCATTGACAGGAAGACACTGGAACTCACCAGAAAAGATACCTCACATCCAAAGACAAAGGAGAAACCACAGTGAGATGGTAGGAGGGGTGTAATCACAGTAAAATCAAATCCCATAACTGCTGGGTGGGTGACTCACAAACTGGAGAACACTTATACCACAGAAGTTCACCCACTGGAGTGAAAGTTCTGAGCCCCACGTGAGGCCTCAGACCCTGGGGATCTGGCAATGGGAGGAGGAATTCCTAGAGAAACAGACTTTGAAGACTAGCGGGATTTGATTGCAGGACTTTGACAGGACTGGGGGAAACAGAGACTCCACTCTTTGAAGGCACACACAAAGTAGTGTGAGCATCGGGACCCAGGGGAAAGAGCAGTAACCCCACAGGAGACTGAACCAGACTTACCTGCTAGTGTTGGACAGTGTCCTGCAGAGGTGGGGGCAGGCTGTGTCTTATTGTGAGGACAAGGACACTGACAGCAGAAGTTCTGGGAGGTATTCCTTGGCATGAGCCCTCCCAGAGTACTCCATTAGCTCCACCAAAGAGCCCAGGTAGGCTCCAGTATTGGGTGGCCTCAGGTCAAAAAACCAACAGGGAGGGAACCCAGTCCCACCCATCAGCAGACAAGTGGATTAAAGTATTACTGAACTCTGTCCACCAAACCAGGAGCCAGCTCTACCCATCACCAGTCCCTCCCATCAGGAAATTTGCTGAAACCTCTTAGATAGCTTCAACCACCAGAGGGCAGACAGCAGAAGGAAGAAGAACTACAATCCTGCAGCCTGTGGAACAAAAACCACATTCACAGAAAGATAGACAAGATGAAAAGGCAGAGGACTATGTACCAGTTGAAGGAACAAGATAAAACCCCAGAAAAACAACTAAATGAAGTGGAGATAGGAAACCTTCAAGAAAAAGAATTCAGAATAATGATAGTGAAGATGATCCAGGACCTCAGAGAAAGAATGGAGGCAAAGATCGAGAAGATGCAAGAAATATATAACAAAAACCTAGAAGAATTAATGAACAAACAAACAGAGGTGAACAATACAATATCTGAAATGAAAAATACACTGGAAGTCATACATAACAGAAAGACTGAGGCAGAAGAACAGAAAAGTGACCTGGAAGACAGAATGGTGGAATTCACTGCTGTGGAACAGAATAAAGTAAAAAGAATGAAAAGAAATGAAGACAGCCTAAGAGACCTCTGGGACAACATTAAATGCAACAACATTCACATTATAGGGGTCCCAGAAGGAGAAGAGAGAGAGAAAGGACCAGAGAAAATATTTGAAGAGATTATAGTCGAAAACTTCCCTAACATGGGAAAGGAAATAGCCACCCAAGTAGAGAAAGTGCAGAGAGTCCCATACAGGATAAACCCAAGGAGAAACATTCTGAGACATGGTAATAAAATTGGCAAAAATTAAACACAAAGAAAAATTATTGAAAGCAACATGGGAAAAATGACAAATAACATACAAGGGAACTCTCATAAGTTTAACAGCTGATTTCTCATCAGAAACCCTACAAGCCAAAAAGGAGTGGCAATATACACTTAAAGTGATGAAAGGGAAGAACCTACAAACAAGATTACTCTACCAGCAAGGATCTCATTCAGATTCGAAGGAGAAATCAAAAGGTTTACAGACAAGCAAAAGCTAAGAAAATTCAGCACAACCAAACCAGCTCTACAATAAATGCTAAAGGAACTTCTCTAAATGGGAAACACAAGACAAGAAAATGACCTACAAAAACAATCACAAAACAATTAAGAAAATGGTCGATAATTATCTTAAATGTGAATGGATTAAATGCTCCAACCAAAAGACACAGGCCTGCTGAATGGATACAAAAACAAGACCCATATATATGCTGTCTACAAGAGACCCACTTCAGAACTAAGGACACATTAAGACTGAAAGTGAGGGGATGGAAAATGATATTCCATGCAAAAGGAAATCAAAAGAAGGCCGGAGTACCAATACTCATATCAGATAAAATAGACATTAAAATAAAGAATGTTACAAGAGACAAGGAAGGACACTACGTAATGATCAAGGGATCAATCCAAGAAGAAGATGTAAAGATTGTAAAATATATAAGCACCCAACATAGGAGCACCTCAATACATAAGGCAACTGCTAACAACTCTAAAAGAAAAAATCAACAGTAACACAATAATATTGGGGAACTTTAACAACTCACTTACACCAATGGACAGATCATCCAGACAGAAAGTTAATAAGGAAACACAAGCTTTAAATGAAACAAGAGTCCAGATAGATTTAATTGATACTTACAGGACTTTCCATCCCCAAACAGCAGATTACACTTTCTTCTCAAGTGTGCATGGAACATTCTTCAGGATAGATCACATCTTGGGTCACAAATCACACCTCAGTAAATTTAAGAAAATTGAAATCATATCAAGCATCTTTTCTGACCACAATGCTATGAGATTAGAAATCAATTACAGCAAAAAAAAAAACAAAACATAAAAAACACAAACACAGACACATAGAGGCTAAACAATATGTTACTAAACAACCAAGAAATCACTGAAAAAATCAAAGAGGAAATTAAAAAATACCTAGAGACAAATGACAATGAAAACACGAAGATCCAAAACCTATGGGATGCAGCAAAAGCAGTTCTAAGAGGGAAGTTTATAGCTATACAAGCCTACTTCAAGAAACAAGAAAAATCTCAAATAAACAATCTAACCTTACACCTAAAGGAACTAGAGAAAGAAGAACAAACAAAACCCAAAGTTAGCAGAAGGAAAGAAATCATAAAGATCAGAGAGGAAATAAATGAAATAGAAACAAAGGAAACAATAGCAAGATCAATAAAACTAAAAGCTGGTACTTTTAAAAGATAAACAAAATTGATAAACCATTAGCCAGACTCATCAAGAAAAAGAGGGAGAGAACTCAAATCAATAAAATTAGAAATGGAAAAGGAGAAGTTACAACAGACCCCCCAGAAATACAAAGCATCCTAAGAGACTTTTACATGCAACTCTATGCCAATAAAATGGACAACCTGGAAGAAATGGAAAAATTCTTATAAAGGTATAACCTTCCAAGACTGAACTAGGAAGAAACAGAAAATATGAACAGACCAATCACAAGTAATGAAGTTGAAACTGTGATGAAAAATCTTCCAACAAACGAAAGCCCAGGACCAGGTGGCTTCACAGGTGAATTCTATCAAACATTTAGAGAAGAGCAAACACCTATCCTTCCCAAACTCTTCCAAAAATTTGCAGAAGAAGGAACACTCCTAAACTCATTCTATGAGGTCACCATCACCCTGAAACCAAAACCAGAAAAAGATATCACAAATAAAGAAAATTACAGACCAAGATCACTGATGAATATAGATGTAAAAATCCTCAACAAAATACTTGCAAACAGAATCCAACAGCACATTAAAAGGATCATACACCATAATCAAGTGGGATTTATCCCAGGGATGCAAGGATTGTTCAATATATGCAAATCAATCAATGTGATAAACCATATTAACAAATTGAAGAATAAAAACCATATGATCATCTCAATAGATGTAGAAAAAGCTTTTGACAAAATTCAATACCCATTTATGATAAAAACTCTCCAGGAAGTGGGCATAGGGGGAACCTACCTCAACATAATAAAGGCCATATATGACAAACCCACAGCATACATCATTCTCAATGGTGAAAAACTGAAAGCATTTCCTCTAAGATCAGGAACAAGACAAGGATATCCACTCTCGCCACTATTAATAAACATAGTTTTGTAAGTCCTAGCCACGGCAATCAGAGAAGAAAAAGAAATTAAAGGAATACAAATTGAAAAAAAAGAATAAAGCTCTCACTGTTTGCAGATGACATGATACTATACATAGAGAATCCTAATTATTCCACCAGAGAACTACTAGATCTAATCAATGAATTTGGTAAAGTTGCAGGATACAAAATTAATACACAGAAATCTTTTGCATTTCTATACACTAATGATGAAAAATGTGAAAGAGAAATTAAGGAAACACTCCCATTTACCATTGCAATGAAAAGAATATAATACCTAGGAATAAACCTACCTAGGGAGAAAAAAGATCTCTATGCAGGAAACTATAAGGCACTGTTGAAAGAAATTAAAGATGATACAAACAGATGGAGTGATATACCATGTTCTTGGATTGGAAGAATCAATACCGTGAAAATGACTATACTACCCAAAGCAATCTACAGATTCAATGCAATCCCTATCGAATTACCAATGGCATTTTTTACAGAACCAGAACAAAAAATCTTAAAATTTGTAAGGAGACACAAAAGACCTCGAATAGCCAAAGCAGTCTTGAGGGAAAAAAATGCAGCTGGAAGAATCAAGCTCCCTGACTTCAGACTATACTACAAAGCTACAGTAATCAAGACAATATGGTACTGGCACAAAAACAGAAATATAGATCGACGGAACAGGATAGAAAGCCTAGAGATAAACCCACGCACCTATGGTCAAATAATCTATGACAAAGGAGGCAAGGACATAAAATGGAGAAAAGACAGTCTCTTCAATAAGTTGTGCTGAGTAAACTGGACAGGTACATGTAAAGAATGAAATTAAAATACTCTCTAGCACCATACACAAAAATAAACTCAAAATGGATTAGAGACCTAAATGTAAGACCGGACACTATAAAACTCTTGGAAGAACACTCTTTGACATAATTCACAGAAAGATATTTTTTGATCCACCTCCTAGAGTAATGGAAATATAAACAAAAATAAACAAATGGGACCGAATGAAACTTAAAAGCTTTTACAAAGCAAAGGAAACTACAGACAAGATGAAAAGACAACCATCAGAATGGGAAAAAATGTTTGCAAATGAGTCATTGGACAAAGGATTAATCTCCAATATATATAAAGAGTTTATGGAGCTCAATATTTTTTTTTTTTTTGCAGTATGCGGGCCTCTCACTGTTGCGGCCTCTCCCATTGTGGGGCACAAGCCCCGGACACACAGGCCCAGTGGTCATAGCCCACGGGCCTAGCTACTCCGCAGCATGTGGGATCTTCCCGGACCAGGGCACGAACCCGTGTCCCCTGCATTGGCAGGTAGACTCTCAACCACTGTGCCACCAGGGAAGCCCCTGGAGCTCAATATTTTAAAAACAAACAACCCAATCAAAAAATTGGCAGAAGACTTAAATAGACATTTCTCCAAGGAGGACATACAGATGGCCAAGAAGTATATGAAAAGCTGCTCAACATCACTAATTATTAGAGAAATGCAAATCAAAACTACCTCACACAAGTTAGACTGGGCATGATCAGAAAATCTAAAAACAACAAATACTGGAGAGAGTGTGGAGAAAAGGGAACACTCTTGCACTGTTGGTGGGAATGTATATTGATACAGCCACTATGGAGAACAGTATGAAGGTTACTTATAAAACTACAAATAGAATTATCTCTTGACCCAGCAATCTCACTACTGGGCATATACCCAGAGAAAACCGTAATTCAAAAAGACACATGCACCCCAATGTTCATTGCAGCACTATTTACAATAGCCAGGTCATGGAAACAACCTAAATGCCCATCGACAGATGAATGGATAAAGAAGACGCAGTACATATATACAATGGAATATTACTCAGCCATAAAAAGAAACGAAATTGGGTCATTTTTAGAGACGTGGATGAATCTAGAGACTATTATACAGAGTGAAGTAAGTCAGAAAGAGAAAAACAAATATCGCATATTAACGCATATATGTGGAACCTAGAAAAATGGTACAGATGAACCAGTTTTCAGGGCAGAAATTGGGACACAGATGCAGAGAAGAAACGTATGGCCACCAAGGTGGGAAAGCAGTGAAGGGTGGTGGTGGTGGTGTGATGAATTGGGAGATTGGGATTAACATGTATACATTGATGTGTATAAAAAGGATGACTAATAAGAACCTGCTGTAAGAAAAAATAAATAAAATTTAAAAAAAAGCTCAGAAATGAAAAACAAAAATAAAGAAAACATTTTTAATCTTACAGCACAGTACCTTGAAAAATACAGTAGTATAATACAACAACTGGCATATAGGGGCTGGTCTGTGTATCAAGTGAACAGGCAAGAAAAGTTACTGACTGGAGGAGGGAGAGGAAATTGGAGATGGTAGAGCTGAAGGCTCTTCAGCAATGGGAGATGGAGGGAAAGCTGCAATTTCATTCACACCTGACACTGATGGAGCACACGTTCACATCTTTGTAAGTTCATAATTTGAAGCTTCACATGTAGGGGACATACTGCATAGCAAAATAAAATTTTTGCATTTGAACTCATAGGAATAAATATGCTACTGCCATTCTTTTTAAAATTTATTTTATTGAAGTTTAGTTGATTTACAGCTTTGTGTTAATTTCTATTGTACAGCAAAGTGATCCAGTTATACATATATCTAATAGTTTGCATCTGCTAATCCAAAACTCCTAATCCATCCCTCCCCCTACCACTCCCTTGGCGACTACAATTCTGTTCTCTATGTCTATGAGTCTGTTTCTGTTTTGTAAATAAGTCCATTTGAATTATGTTTTAGATTCCACATAAAAGTGATATCATATGGTATTTGTCTTTCTCTTTCTGAGTTACTTCACTTAGTATGATAATGTCTAGGTAAAGTAGCATTATAACTGATTAAATAAAGCAAAAACAGTAGGTCAGTCTAATTCTCAAATGCATATGAGTAAAACAAATCAAACCCACATTATCTTTTATCTTGTCCCAATTTTATGCAGAAATTCCAGTTCACAGAAAAATACTCCCACTCCAGGTTTTGCAGAACGCTTAAAGGGTGTTTTACATTTCCACTGCTATGTCTGCTTTCTCAGCCATGGTATTTACTCTGCCATTTCTCTAGGACTGATGAGCTATAGCCTTGTTCTGAGTTGTTCCAGGGCCAAGCAGAGCATATTCTTCTGGAAATAACTGCTGGTCCCACTGCTTTGACAAAGAGCATAAGGGTTTTCATTGCTCAGATGCAGGGCTAGAAACAGAAGGCTCTGGTTGGTTGTGATGGCTGTGATGGTAGATTATAATAAATTAATTATGCATATTGTGAAAAAAAATATGCTTAAATGTGAGTGGCAAAAGGAAAATAATTTGGTAAAATAGAAGTTTTACACGATTTACTTATAAAAATCAGACAGTGATGGAATGTTGCTGAAACACAAAAAAATATGTCCCATCCATGTCATTGTTCCTTGGTGCCTTATTTCTGTTCCCAAGGCTAACTCACCATTCAAAATGGCTCCTCTACTTTCAGCAATCAAGTGATATTCCAGCCAACACAAAGGAGGTAAGAAAAGAAGAGATTATCCCCTTTTGAAGGAGATAGGAAAATCAGAAAGAATAGGTATTTTAGGAGAGATAATGATCAGTTTCACTTAGAGTGTATTGAATTCAGGAGGCAGACTCATGAGTTAACTAGTAAATGAGCATTTAAGAGCCAGTTTTACTTTGAAAAAATTGATTTTAGAGTTATCTATATTTAATACTAAAGTAGAAAAAATTACCAGTTTCTACTTGTTTCAAAGCTTTTAGTTGAAGAACACCACACTTTATATAACTTTATGTTACTCATAACACAGTGTCTTCTGTTTGATAAATTCCAAAGATACACAAAAAACACATGCACTTATGCTAAATGGTTAAAAAGATATTTTTAAACAAAAAATTGATTAAACCAAGTAACACAATGCATATCATACTCATTACATGTTAAGTAAACTATAGAGCATATAAAATATTCCAGTGTCTGGATCAGTCACCAGTAACCCAAAAACATTGGGGCTGGGACACCAATCTAATTAGAAAATATCTATCATGCCCACCAATAAAAGATAAAATGTAAACATTGGTGAATATTTTAAATAATACAACTTAAAAAAAATAAATTTATTTATTTTATTTTTGGCTGCATTGGGTCTTTGTTGCTGCACGTGGGCTTTCTCTAGTTGTGGCAAGCTGGGGCTATTCTTCGTTGTAGTGCACGAGCTTCTCATTGCAGTTGCTTCTCTTGTTGTGGAGCATGAGCTCTAGGCACACGGGCTTCAGTAGTTGTGGCTTGCCAGCTCTAGAGCGCAGGCTCAATAGTTGTGGTGCAAGGGCTTAGTTGCTCCGCGGCATGTGGGATCTTCCTGGACCAGTGCTTGAACCCATGTCCCCTGCATTGGCAGGCAGATTCTTAACCACTGTGCCACCAAAGAAGTGCCATTTTTGGAACTGAGGAGCACTGAGAGACATACTGTTTATTTGACATGAGACCAAAATTTACTTGATTAGTAAAATGGCTGAATTGCTATTATGTATTAAATATGATTTTATTATTCTTTTATTGTGGCTCAGCTACACAAGAAAAAAAAGATTCTTCATAAAATATATTAAAATGTTGATACCATTGGGAAAAGGGAAGGAGGGGCAAAATAGGGGTATTTATACCAACTACTATATATAAAATAAATAAGCAACAAGGATATATTATACAGCACAGAGAAATATAGCCATTACTTTGTAATAACTTTAAATGGAGAATAATCTATAAAAGTTTTGAATTGCTATATTGTACACCTGAAACTAATATATTGTAAATCAACTAACTTCAATAAATAGATTAATTAATTTTAAAAATGTTGATTTATTGTCTGAGATTGGCTTTCCCTTAGGAAAAGCAAAACTTGGTATTGTAACAAGATTTTCTAAAATTTAAATTTAATAACAACCACCCAATGGCATGTGTCATAGCATAAGTTAACTAAATTAGTATTAGCTTTCAAATTAAAATCAAATAAATTATTTAAAAAATTTCTCAGTAAGGGCTTCCCTGGTGGCACAGTGATTGAGGGTCCGCCTGCCGATGCAGGGGACACGGGTTCGTGCCCCGGTCCGGAAGGATCCCACGTGCCGCGGAGCAGCTGGGCCTGTGAGCCATGGCCACTGAGCCTGCACGTCTGGAGCCTGTGCTCCGCAACAGGAGAGGCCGCAGCGGTAAGAGGCCAGTGTACCGCAAAAAAAAAAAAAAAAAAAAATTATCAGTAAACAGATACTCCTATTAAGATTTTTTTTATATTCTATTATTTTAACAGGGCTACATTTATACATTCCATTATTGTCTTTGTTAATTGAGACATTTATTATTTTTTGTCCATTTATTGCTTTGGCTTGTTTATAATTATGCTTTGAGATAGAAGACAAATATAATCTTCAAGTGCTAAAATATGGAACTCGGTTATATTCTTAAAATAAATACCTTTCTAAAAGTACTTTATTTTGGAAATTGAAATCATTTCTTTGGTTTAACATAAATTGCCACAATCTGTTATGACACATTTTATGAAGTTCTTTTGCATTTTTTTTTCTTGCTCACTTGAGGATTAGATGCATCTGGCAACTCATTTATGTCAATGACATTTATTAATCACTTCCCATTATTTCAGTTATGATGTATGAATGCTTTCACACTTGTGAGATTTCAAAAGTATCTAAAAGTGATGATTCTCATTTTCTCATTTGAAACCTATTATGAAGTGCTCTCCTGAGAAAACAGCCACCTGTGTCCAGTTAGCAGCTTATGGTCATCTAGAATTCCTGACTGCAAAGATAAAATTTGCTTACTTCCTATTCTTACTTTTCCACTACAATGCCCTTCAACTAAATTGACCTCATTTGTTTGTTATTAATATATCTTTTAATGTAGTTAATCACTTATCCAGTTAAAAATCCACATTCTTTAAATGCTATTTCTGCCATATTTTGAATTAGTTCATGTCAGAGAACCAAGTAATATGTATATATCACAAACTGCATGTAGATATCTAAGAATCTGTAAGTAAACAAAAAATATTGACATTAATTAGTTTTTCGGATATGTATAGTTAACGCACAATTAGCTTCCATAAGATAAATGTATAACAATAGGAAATAGACTAGGCCAAATAAATATTGTATCATAGAAGAATATTACTTCAGAAATTTATATCATTTTTAGTATTTTAACAAAAGTAAAGCAAACAAAATATAAGTGGACAAAATGAGCATTTAAGTAATATTCTTACTCTGCTCTCCAGAAATTGATAAATAGACTTTCAAATACTTTTTTCTCTCTCTCCATATTCAGGTTATATATAATTAGAAAAATTAATGGTTGATAGATAGATAAAAGATAACCTTACAAAAAATAGATATTTCTAGTAATTAATCCTCAAAAATTTCAACACATAACAATCAAGTCCCAAGTTGATGATAACGGGCAGCAGCACCTTACAAGTTTCACATGTACAAAGTAGACATTTAGTGATTTTAGTAGACATTGGTGATTTTAGTAGGCATTTAGTTACTTTAAATATTTGTAATAACAAATATGAGAAATTATTTGTAAAAATTAAAATAGAAACAAAAATGTTCTAAAAATATGGTAAAATTCTGAACACAAGAAAACTACAAGTATATGTAAAATTACTAAAGAGTTTTATGTAAGTCCACATTGTTGCATCAAAATTAAGAATAATCAAAGCATCAATATTTCAGGATATTTATTGTTGACATATATTTTATGCTTACCAAGTTGTTTTTGGTCAAATTAATTTTAGCCAAATAGGATGAATTTCAATTTCCACTTACACTGAATAAGTTAGTTATATTTATTATCTTAACCTTATATAAAACTGTATACTCAGAGTATTCCAAATAGAGAACATAAAAATGAGAATGCTTAAGTTTCAGAAAGGTCGGGAAATGCCTACATCTAAAATAAAGCTAGTAATTCAAGACAATTGGGTAAGCTTAACCATCTGGGGAAGAGATGGTTTGCAAATGAGATGGGAATGTTTCGTATATATGTGGACAGGGATCATGCTTTATCTTCTAAAAGGCACCAATGACAATAATGAAATGATAGTTGGGATCGCTTAATGTTAGCCTCCTTAGTATGAAGTAAAAGCATTTTTGAGGTTAGGTAAAAGCAAAAATTGGAAAGCAGAATCTTGAACAGTGTTTTTGCCATTTTTTAAAAGTACAGAATATCTTGTATTTGAAGGTGAGATTAATAAATTATCTCACATCCAATGCTTGATTAAAATATCTTAAAGATATCTAACTTGCTTTGTCCTTATCCTAAACATTCTGAGTAACTTTTGCAATGAATAATTTTACTTTAGTATAAATTTACAGCTTTGGAGCAGCCTGAAATAATGTCTGTTATCAATTTTCTTTCTAAGTATATCAAGTTAAAATGAATAAATTTTGAATTCTGATATATTTTGCTCCTAAGAATTTTTCCTTAGATCCTTTATGCATTTAGTCAAATAATGGCCTCAATTACTAGGACCCACAAATCTGAGTCTTATTTTGCTCATGTGAAACTTGTAAGGTGCTACCAGCCAGTTATACATCAACTACATTCTCTTTATTTGACAACTTTTCATCTGTACTTCCAAATTAAAATTTTTTGTTTGTGAAACAAGTTCCATGATATTTTGCTTGTGGCCACAAAGCATGGTGACATAGACAGTCTAAATTAAGAAATTATTTACATCAACATTTCTAATAGTTTTTTCATCTTTCCTAACACATCTTTGTAATACAGAATGATACTTTCCTTTAGAGTGCTCCCATAATCATCATCCACAGTAAAGTGTCTTTCAGAAATGGATATTACCTTTATAATGTCTTATTCAGAATTTCACTTTGAATGTCTGAATAACAGAGGAAACACATCTCTACCTCCTCTACTCCCTGAAACTAATGAAAAATAACAAGTATATTACAGCCGAAACTCCTCAGAAAATAGTCTCCATAAAATGAAATGAAATAGAGAAATGAATCATAGTCTCCAAACAAAAGAGCTCAAAACATATGTATGATGAATTCAGAGACTCAATACAACATACAACTAAAAAGCCCATTGGTAGGGATCAGAAAATAAATAGAAAATAATAATAAAGTTATTCTGGCAATTGTTATTTTTTAAAGCAACATGAAGATGAATATATACCATAAAAATACTCATATATATGAAAGACAAGGCAGAAGTAAAAATACAGTTATGTAAGAGAGTTTTTGGCATATCTCTTAAAACATATTTGGAGAAAATAATATCAAACATAATACCACCCCCAAAAAAATGCCTCAAACTTCTTAGAGGGAGGAGTATTTTGAACAGCTTTGACAATATAGCCTTTAAGAAATATTTAACGAGAAGATACTGTTAGAAACAATAGCTTGATAGTAAACATTAAGAATGCTTCTTTAATGTGGAACCAAATTTTAATCGGGTAAAACTATTTGAATGTCTTTCTCTCACTTGCTCATGACAATAGTGTTTTACTAGCTTGAACCTCAAAAGAGGCTAAAATTATACAGAGCAATGGGAAAAATAAAATAAAGTAAAAACATGCAAAGAACATAATCATACAATAAACTTTACCAAGCCTCTCTGATAGTGAGGAAATTCAAGTCCTTTCTTAAAACCTTGATAAACTCTCCTCTTTTAGATTCCTCAGAAGTATGAAGTGTCAGATGCCAGAAAAGGAATCTATATTTTAGGTGTTTGTGGTGTGTGTGGTGGCTAAAGGGGAGAAGCAAGGAGTGAAGGCTAAAACACATGTATGGAATAGCAGGCTGCCAATTTATACCTTTTACTGTAAGCAAAAAAGAAATTTCCTTTATTTTATAAGTCTAATGAGATATTCTCTATGGTTCAATTCTTCTACCACTCAAAGCAGCCCTATTTGCTTATAGTTTTTCTGGAAAATGGAGACAAAGTTAACTCTGATGTTATTGTTGGGATTTGTTGTGCTAAATTTGATCTCTATCTGCTAATATTTTTCAACATATATATATATATATATATACACATTTTTTTAAAAAAATTATTTATTTATTTATTTAATTATTTTTGGCTGTGTTGGGTCTTCTTTTCTGTGCGAGGGCTTTCTCTAGTTGCAGCAAGTGGGGGTCACTCTTCATCGCGGTGCACGGGTCTCTCACTGTTGTGGCCTCTCTTGTTGCGGAGCACAGGCTCCAGACGTGCAGGCTCAGTAGTTGTGGCTCATGAGCCTTGTTGCTCCGCGGCATGTGGGATCTTCCCAGATCAGGGCTCGAACCCATGTCCCCGGCACTGGCAGGCAGATTCTCAACCACTGCACCACCAGGGAACTCCTCAACATATATTTTTTAGATCCACCCTCATAACATATATTTTTTAGATCCACCCTCATTTATAAATGTGATCTTTGTTATAGGAATTCAGGTGAAAAATAGGCTTAAATATTTTATTTATTTTGCCTATATGCTTAACTGACTGCATGTAAAATTTTAAAGCTGTGTTTCTCAAAAAACATGCAAAATGCTTGCATGTTCCTGTTCTCACAGTGAATAAATTAAATTGGGTAAAAGTGACTAGCACCTCCAAATACAAAACTATGTTGAATAAAAGTTGCAAAAATGGACATCCTTGCCTTGTTCCTGATTTTAGAGGAAATGCTTTCAGCTTTTCACCTTTGAGAATGATATCAGCTGTGGGTTTATCATAAATGGTCTTTATCATATTGAGCTATGTTTCCTCTATGCCCACTTTCTGAAGAGTTTTTATCATAATTGGATGTTGAAATTTATCAAAAGCTTTTTCTGCATCTAATGAGATGATCATATGGTTTTAATTCTTCAATTTGCTAATGTGTTGTATCACACTGGATTGATTTGTGGATATTAAAAAATCCTTGCATTCCTAGGATAAATGCTACTTAAACATGGTGTATGATCCTTTTAACGTATTATTGGATTCAGTCTGCTAGTACTTTGTTAAGGATTTTTGCATCTATGTTTATCAGTGATATCAGCCTGTAGTTTTCTCTTTTTTTGTGATATCTGTATCTGGTTTTGGTATCAGGATGATGCTGGCTTCACAGAATGAACTCAGAAGTATTCCTTCCTCTGTAATTTTTCTGAATATTTTGAGAAGGATAGGTGTTAAATCTTCTCTAAATGTTTGAGAATATACCTTAGAATATTCCTGTGAAGGCATTTGGTCCTGGACTTTTGTTTGTTGGGAGTTTTTAAATTACTGATTCAATTTCATTGCTGGTAATTGGTCTGCTCATATTTTCTGTTTCTTCCTGGTTTGGTCTTGGGAGATTGTACCTTTATAAGAATTTGTCCATTTCTTCTAGGTTTTCCATTTTATTGGCATACAGTTGTTCAAATAGTCTCTTATGATCCTTTGTTTTTCTGTGGTGTCATTTGTAACTTCTTTGTCATTTCTGATTTTATTGATTTGGGCCCTCTCCCTTTTTTTCTTGGTAAGTCTGGCTAAAGGTTTATCAATTTTGTTTATCTTTTCAAAGAACCATCTTTTAGTTTTAATAATTTTAAGATTTGTATCAAAACACAAATGATCCCAAATAGCCAAAACAGTCTTGAGAAAGAAGAACAGAGCAGGAGAAATCACTCTCCCTGACTTCAGACTATACAACAAAGCTACAGTCATCAAAACAATGTTGTAGTGGCACAGAAACAGACACAAAGATTAATAGAACAGGATAAAGAGCACAAAAATAAACCCACACACTTATGGTTAATTAATCTATGACAAAGGAGGCAAGAATATACAATGGAGAAAAGACAGTATCTTCAATAAGTGGTGTTGAGAAAACTGGACAGCTATGTGTAAAAGAATGAAATTAGAACATTCTGTAACAGTATATACAAAAATAAACTCAAAATGGATTAAAGATCTATGTGTAAGACCAGACACTATAAAATCCCCAGAGGAAAATATAGGCAGGACACTCCATGACCTAAATAGCAGCAATATTTTTTGGGATCTGTCTCCTAAAGCAATTTAAATAAAAGAAAAAATAAACAAATGGGACCTAATTAAACTTAAAAGCTTTTTCACAGTGAAGAAAACCATAGACAAAATGAAAAGACAACCTACTGAATGGGAGAAAATATTTGCAAATGATGTGACAGGTAAGGGGTTAATATCCAACATATACAATCATATAACTCAGCACCAAAAAACAAACAACCCAATTACAAAGTGGGCAGAGGAACAGAATAGACACTTTTCCAAATAGGAAATGCAGATGCCAAAAGGCACATGAAAAGGTGCTGAACATCACTAATCATCAGGGAATTGCAAATCAAAACCACAATGAGGTATCACTTCATGCCTGTCAAAATGGCTATCATCAAAAAGAGCACAAATAATAAATTTTGGATAGGGTGTGGAGAAAAGAGAACCTTGTACACTGTTGGTGGGAATTTAAATTGGTGCAGCCACTGTGGAAAACAGTATAGAGTTTCCTCAAAATACTAAAAATAGAGCTACCATATGATCCAGAAGTTCCACTCCTGGGTATGTATCCAAAACAAAAACAAAAACATTAATTCAAAAAGATATGTGCACCCTAATGTTTTTAGCAGCATTATTTACAGTAGCCAAGATATGGAAGCAACCTAAATGTCCATCAACAGATGAAAGGATAAAGAAGATGTGATATATATTTACACAGTGGAATACTATGCAGCCATAAAAAATAAGAAAATGTTGCCATTTGAAGCAACATGGATGGATTTGGAGAGAGTTACTCTAAGTGAAATAAGTCAGACAGAGAAAGAAAAATACTATATAATATCACTATATGTGGAATCTAAAAAATATAACAAACTAGTAAATAGAACAAAAAAGAAACAGACTCGCAGATATGGAGAACAAACTAGTGGTTACCAGTAGGGAGAGGGGAGGGGAAGAGGAAATACAGGGGTAAGAGATTAAGAGGTACAAACTATTAGGTATAAAATAAGCTACAAGGGCATACTGTACAACATGGGGAATATATCAATTTTATAATAACTATAAATGGATTATAACCTTTAAAAGCTGTGAATCACTATATTGTACACCTATAACTTATATAATAGTATACAACAAATATACATTCATAAAAATAAAATTTAAAAATAGATGCCAGAGTTGAGGTAAAAATACAACATTCAAACAATGTGAATCATGGGACTTAAGAACCAGCATTCAAGTGAAACATGGGTTAAGAATTTAAAATGCAAAGGATTCTATAGCCTAATTACATAGTATTTGAAAAGAAATTGTTTACCATAGCTTGAAAAATTAATGTGTTTGATATGAGATCAAGTAGGGGAGGACCTGTCTGGTCAATGGATCAATTCCAATGACGTTGTCATTTAGGATACTCTTCTGAGGGCAGACTGCCACACTTGCTGCTAGTTAGCTGTATGACATTGATTTGGGGCAAGATATGAATTTCAGTAAGCCTTAGTTTACACAACTATAAAATTGAGATAATAATTGTATTTCCCTTACAGGTACTAACTAGTGTGTAATATACTGAAACACTTAGAATACAAAGTAAGCATTAAATAAATGTCAGTTTTTATTATTAAATGTGCAAAAGTTTGTCACACACATTGTTTATTCAACTTAGTTTTTTAATGCAGGCTTAAGGTACATTTCATAACTGATAATGGGCCTCCCCATATTATTCTTCAGGTAAGCTTTAATATGTCTTGACTATTCTAATTCTTCATCTTTCATGAAATTTAGAATTATTAAATAAGTTCCAGGACTCCCCTGGTGGCAGAGTAGTTAAGAATCTGCCTACCAGTGAATGGGATATGGGTTTGAGCCCTGGTCCAGGAAGATCCCACATGCCGTGGAGCAACAAAGCCTGTGCACCACAACTAATGAATCTGTGCTCTGGAGCCCGTGAGCCACAACTACTGAACCTGAGTGCCACAACTACTGAAGCCCGTGCTCCTAGAGCCCATGCTCCACAACAAGAGAAGCCACCACAATGAGAAGCCTGTGCACCACAATGAAGACTAGCCCCTGCTTGCTGCAACTGAAGAAAGCTCATGCACAGCAACAAAGACCCAATGCAGCAATAAATAAATAAATAAATTAATTAATTAATTAAAAAAATAATAACTTCCCCAAAAATTCATTTGACATTTTGATTGATACTATATTAATTTGATGAGATTTGTTCTCCTTATGACATTCCTTCTTCTTAGTTAGGGACAGGTTGTCTTTCTATTTATTCAAGTCAAATAATATATATATCTGTGTTTAAACTGATTTTTTAAATAACATTTAATATGACATTCTAAGTACTATTTGTTAGGTTTTGGGGGGATGGGAAGTAGAACTATATCATACCTCTCTATTTAAATTTAAACACATTTATATGTTTTTAAAATTTCAAGTATTGAAATTTCAAGTATTCAAGGATGTAAGATATGAAAAGTAATTTTGTATTCATTACTCTATTCTTTTTCTAGATGCTTTAGCCCCTCTTGATTTTCACATAAAATTATTCAGTCTTCATGCTTTTTGTATAACCCTTCAAAATATTGATATACTTTATCAATTCTTCCATTTAGTTGTTTTGTTGACAAAATTAGCAGTTGAATCATATTGAATATAACTATTTCATTACAAATATTTTTATATTTTAGACAAACCCTCATTTTTTCTTAATTTAAACTAATTTTACTATTTGTTATTTATTTTATTACTGTAAATGGGTCCATTTCACAGGAAGCAGAATATTATAAAAGAAAGGCATGGTTGTATCATCTGCCTCATTAAATGTACTCAGAGAGAGATCAGATTGCTTTCACCCCAAATATACCTCATCAATGCTGGTAAAAGGGATCAAATTTATTTGACCTTATAGATTCTGATATAAAGAATAATTTTAGTTTTTAAATATTTTAGTGGGAATGCAAATTGTCTCAATACATTAACATTCTAAACATACAATATAAAATGTAATCAAGGTAAGACTGTGATGTAAGAATAATATTTAGAAATTGCTCTTTAGCCACAGAAGTATGTAGATGCCTCTCATGTTGTACTACTATAAGTCCTGATAGAAATAGTTGAATAGTATTATTATTCTCTGATCAGAGTAATAGAAAGTATATACATTTTTTCTCTTAAAATAACAATCCTATAAATTCTGTTTTGTGTACTCTTTGCATTTTTCCTCTGGGAATATATCTATTTTTATACTTGGATAAATACTTGTTCTGTCTTATGAATATTTACAGGAACAATATTAGTGATTATAAATTCATTACATGGCTGCAGATTACACTGCATTTGTAAGATGGACATAAATTTCAAGAATATATAAATGTTTTAAAAGTATCTCATCATTATTATTTCCCTATTTGCTTTAGATTTGTCTATTTTTATAGATTTACATATAAGTTAAAAGTTCTTTTGTTTTTTTCTCTTAACTTTATTGAGTCTCAGGAATATTTTTATAAACTGTACATAAAATTCAAACTGTGATTCTAATGTTATCATTGTCCTTTGTTTTAACTTATATTAATAAAATGTTTTTGTGTCATTTTTTTTGAGAAAAATTCTCCCAATCCTTTTTCTATTGTCTGTAATTGGCACTTTCTGTCAAAGCAGCCTACTGAGCAAAGTGCTCAAATTTGAAGAGACTTCTTTAAAACATTCCCAAGAAGTTCAGTCATTATAAGCAATCTACAGAATTCAGCAGGAGTATGTGAGAGAATATAAAACAGACAACATCAACTTTCTGCTAAGTAGAATGTGTGTGAAGAGAACACCTGTTGGTGACTGTATTATTTTCCTCTCTCCTTTTTACTGCCTAATAATTAGTTATTTGTTTCTTTTATAATTTTCCCCTGGCATGTACATGGTACTTAGAAAACACGAGTGAAAACAAATCACAGATAAGAACATAGCAAAATAATAAAATTGTCCTCATTTTGTATTTTACTTGTCTCTGTTGTCTTTAATCGGGTCTATTTTGCACTGACTTCTTAAACGAATTATGGGGTGTTTTCCAGTGCAAAACACCTGTGCACACCTGTGGCTGTGAATATAAACAACAAATTAACTCTTTCCTAATCTTTCTGACATGCTCAACTAACAGCGTTATGACAGAAAATAGATCTACTGCAATAAACAGGAAGGAAGAGGGGGGAAAGAAAGAAAGAAGGAAAGAAGGAAAGAAAGAAGAAAGAAAAGAAAGAAAGGAAGGAAGGAAGGAAGGAATGAAGGAAGAAAGAAAGAAAGAAAGAAAGAAAGAAAGAAAGAAAGAAAGAAAAACAAAGAAAGAAAGATAGAAGGAAAGAAAGACAAGAAGAAAAATAAATTTCAAAAGTAATATATGTATACATATAGCTGGTTTACTTTGTCATACAGCAGCAACTAACACAACATTGTAAAGAAATTATACTCCAATAAAGATGTTAAAAAAAAAAAGAAAAAGTAATTAGACATGTTTATAAAGTGCTTTACTACCAGCCTTCAAAATATTTTGGGAGCAGAAAAAATTGGGTGCTAGGATACTTGCCTTGTGGTGTCACTATGAAAATGAACATTAGCAAGACCAAATTCAAAGGTTTTCTTTCATCCTACTCTTTCTCACCTGCCAGATTTAAAAGAAAATGAGAATCCAATGTAACTTATCAGTTACATTGCTAATATTGAAAGAAAATTAAATTCCTTTGTTCATTATAATGTCCCTTTTGAAACATTATCTAGGCCTAAATAAGTAAAAAGAATTTGGAAAGAATTATAGCATAAAACTGTAAATATAAATTAATTTTAAAATCCCCCATGTATTAAAATGATACAGTGTACCTCAATGTTCATAGCAGCACTATTTACAATAGCCAAGATATGGAAACAACCCAAGTGCCCATCAACAGATAACTGGCTTAAGAAGACCTGATATATATACAGTGAAATATTACTCAGCCATAAAAAGGAATGAAATATTGACATTTGCAACAACATGGATGGACCTAGAGAATATTGCACTTAGTGAAGTAAGTCAGAGAAAGACAAATACTATATGGTATCCCTTATATGTGGAAACTAAAAAAATAATACAAATGAATCTATACCCAAAACAGAAACAGACCCACAGTCATAGAAAATGAACTTATGATTACCAAAGGGTAGGGGAGGGAGGGACAAATTAAGTGTATGAGATTAACAGATACAAACTAGTATATATAACATAGATAAGTAACAAGGATTTACTGTATAGCACAGGGAATTATATTCAATATCTTGTAATAACCTATAATAATATAATCAGAAAAAAAATGAATCACTATGCTACACACCTGAAACTAACACAATATTGTAAATCAACTATACTTCAATTAAAAAAAATCCATCTGTTTATCAACTGTTCCCCCAACAATATCATGGTAATTATACTTTTATATGTTAATTAGAAATAACAGTATAATTACTATTATCAGAACAGCAGTTATTATATTCTTTAAATTATCATAAATGTCAGATACTTCATTGATAATTGATAATTAGTTTTATTAACATGAATACTGCAAATTAGGTAGATACCTTTTTAATTCAGTAATTAATATCTCTTTTCATTTCCTAAATGTTATATTGGACAATATTTTTAAATGTTTTGATAACCTATATAATAAAGCAAAACAATTGTGTCAAACTTCTAAAAAGTTTACTCTATCCAACATTGTTTAATCATTTATATGGAAAAAAAGTTGTTTTTCTCATACTTAAATACCACTGCATTTAATATTCACAATATTGCATATGCAATACTTAAAGCTATATCTGCAAACCTGATTCAGGTGGGATAGAAGTCTATGGACATTTCCACCTTCTTGCCTTGATTTAGCTTTTGCAAAACTTTTGCTACCTTATGCAGATAATTCCACTGATCTATGCAGAACATAAGTCCCAGCAGAATTGCTATTTCATGTTCTCACTCTCAGCTGTTTTCTCACATTTTAACTCATCCCCACTATAATATTGGGGGTATAAAGCTATTGTGATATAAGTTTTTTTGTTTCTTTTATAGTCTTTAATCTTAATGTAAGGATATGAAGAATTAATGGTAACATCGACAAAAGCCCCAACTTTTGGGGCTTTAATGCATCTTGAAGTCATAATCTATATAATAATAAATACTCAAGTGCTTCATATAAAAATCATGCAGTAATTTGTTTCTTTGGTACTGCCTGTCAAGTACTTACTTTGATGGTCAGCATACCCATGGTTGATTATATTCCACATTTTATAGAAAAAGCTTCCTTTTGCAATTCAAGAGGTTCAAAAATAATCTCTTCTATGTTTCTCATAGATATTTTTTTTAAAGTTTTTTCATCTGGCTTTAAATTGGGGGAAAATAACAATGAAAATCGTGTATGAAATCTGATGATTATAGGTAATTAGTGCTAGATCAATTGCAATCTAGTTGTAAAGGTAAAACTATAAGGCTGTCAAATGAAGAACAAATAAAAGTATTAAATTATAGATAAGAAGTGTAGATAACTTTTTAGAAGTTTGGATGGAAAGATAAGGGGAAGAGTTTGGTAGGTAAGATCAGATGAGAGTTTCAAGATCTTTTTTTTTTTTTTTTTGCGGTACGCAGGCCTCTCACTGTTGTGGCCTCTCCCGTTGTGGAGCACAGGCTCTGGACGCGCAGGGTCAGCGGCCATGGCTCACGGGCCCAGCCGCACCACGGCATGTGGTATTTTCCTGGACCAGGCACGAACCCGTGTCCCCTGCATCGGCAGGAGGACTCTCAACCACTGCGCCACCAGGGAAGCCCAAGGAGATCTTTTTTATGCATTCTGGATCTTGCTACCAGTATGACCTTCCTTCTATTACTCAATCTTTTCTCCAACTAGAGACCTTTCAGGGAAAATAAACACTTTTACAGTTCCTCTCTGAGCTCTATTATGTGCTATCCTGTAAAATACGAGTTTACTTCCTCCACCCCCTCAGAAATTGTCTTGATAGCAGAACATCATTAAGGCTTCCTTTAGCATGGTTTCTTATTGCTGCTATAAAAAAAAAGTTACCACAGATTTAGTAGCTTAAAACTATACAGTCATTACCTATAGTTCTGGAGATCAAAAGTTCAACCAGAGCCTCACAGTGTCAAAATCAAGGTGTATGATGGAAACCAGAGGCTCAGGGGAGAACCTGCTTATTTGTCTTTTGCAGATTGGAGAGGCTCCCCATATTCCCTGGCCCTAGGCCTAGGCCCCTTTAAGCCAGGTCCCATCACTCTGACCTCTGCTCCTTCCTCTCATCTCCTTTTCTGAATTTCACATTTCCCTTTGTCTCTTATAAAGACATTTATGATTACATTGGAATTAGCAACGCTCAGCCATTGAGGTTACTTTAGAGTGATCCCCGAGTTCTCTTTCTTTCTCCTCTCTCTCTCCTTAGAAAACTGACTTTTACCAAATCGTGTAGATACAGAAACAATACATATAATTAGAATCAGTGCTATTACAAATCTTTATGATTATGTAAGTCACATAAGCCATGAATTGTGAATAAAATAAATACATTGGTATTTAATTAAATTAAAGAAAATCCAAGATTCAAAATGATATTATGTACTCCTAATTGTATGAGAATGGAAATTCTCATCAGACTATCTCTTGCAATTCCTTCCACTTATCAGTGTTTCTCTCCCCTATTAGTCCATTTTCAGCATCTTGGTAACAAATACAGGGAGACTCATAAGTAATATTGAATCCAACAGAGTAAATCTCATTTCAGGTATGTGACATTAATGTCATTTCAATTTTTTTCATGGTAATTCTCTAAAACTAAAAGGGCCACCTCAATGTTCCACATCTTGTGAAGATCAGTTTAACTCCTAGTTTCTTGATGAATCCTTCCACAAACCTTCTAAACTGCATCAACCATCTCTTGTTTTTCTTTCAAAAACACGAATTATTTTTCCTACTTAACTATATTATATTGTTTTAGGTATGACTCTTCCTCTAAGCTCTCTGAGGCCAGAGGCCTTAACTCGTGCTCTTTATTGGACATATCATCAATCAGAATGTTAGGTGTATAGAAAACCAAAATATCTCATTGTACAAAGTAATGAAATATAACTCATTAATTTATGATAATACATGTATTTAATGTTCTTTCCTTTCCAAATATTTTTGATGGCCTTGAGTAAAACAATATCAAAATATCTTTTGTAGAAATAATGTTATTACTTCTAGCTGAGTAATATTTATTATAATAAATATATTCCTTCATTCTGAACAAGAAATATTTTAATACAATCATAACAATATCAAGATTTTTAAAAGGACAAAAATCCTTTAGATTCTGCTAATATTGCCATTTCCAAAGTTGGCATGAATGTTTTGATAAATATTATTCCATTTAAATGTATGTTTAGCATATCTTTAGATGAATGTGGTGAGAAACATTAGCTATCCCTTAACATTCAAAAATGTTAACTACCATTTCTAAAGAAATTTAAAGTAAAAGCAATTATTTAAAATGTGGGGTTGAGAGACTCTCACAACTTAAGTGAGATCCTCCTACATATTTCTTTTATTGCTTTATTCACATAGTGAAAGTTAGATATATGTAGACCTATTGTTAATATATTAAATTATTATTCATTTAAGAAATTCTAAGTTTTGTAGATTTTATTTTTAGCAAAGTCTTTACTCAGTGCATTAACATTTATTACAGACAGTCATTTATTAAACAGAACTCAGAAAGTTCAACTAATACTTCATTGTTAAAGGCTCCTCAATATTGATAATAAACCTTTCAAAAGATGATCACAAGGCAAGAAACATGCCAGCATCATCATTAAAACAAGTTTGCTAAGTAGTCAAATAAGGATTAATCAGGCCAGAATTTTTCCAATAATGCATTCAGGACACCGTCTTCACCTGGTATGAGGGAGGGGCCAGGAACATTCCTCTAACCTCCTTTCTCTTGAACCAATTTCTAAGATAGGAAATTTTTTTCCTATCCCTTTTCTCCATATGCTGTAAAGGTTGTAGCCAGGATTTTTTCAGGTGTAAATCCAATAAAATGTATTAAGCGTTATGATGCTTATCTTTTTGTGAGAGTTGATCATTTCCTTTTATTTGGCAATATTAACTTATAACAAAAGAAATCAAAATATCTTAAGGTGAAAAGATTATTTGTATAGTACATGACAATTTTTATAACAACGTATTGTACTTACACTTTTCAGATTTAGTTTAATAGAAATTGCTTTCTGGTTTTATTCCCAAAAGCTCACATAATTGTAATCAGTGCTTATACAACTTCTCACTACCTACACAGCTACAGCCCTCACCTAAGTCACCACAACATTTCACTTAGATTGTTGCAATAGCTCCTAAAACTTCTCCCCACTGCCACTTTTGCCTCTCCGTCATCTATTCTCAACAAAGCAACCAGGGTTATTCATATAAAACATAATGCATCATGTCACCTCAGTACTCACAAATTCCAGTGGTTTTGTACCTTATCACGACAGAAAACAAGAGTTTTTAAAATACCATAAAGGGACCATATGCTGCATTCCCCAAATGCCATTCCCTCAACACAGTCTTTATACTGGCTTCAAATTCTACTTTATTACTCTCTCCCTTTCTCCTACTCTGAGTACATTAGCTGTCTTGCTGTTCAACCATGGTATGCTTGTTTCAATCTCATGGTTTCTACACATGTGGTTTCCTTAGCCTGATGTTCTCCTCACTCAGACAACTCTATCACACTTTTGCTCGGTTTCTCTACTACACATCACCTGTTAGTCACATATTAGTGAGGTCTACATGGACCACCATATAAAATGCTCCACCCAACCAGGCCTTGCCACTCACTATCTCCCCACTAACCTGTTTTCATTTTCTTTGTAACATTTATTGCCACCTGGCTTGATATAAATTCACTTGTTTATCCATTTATTGCTAGTCTACCATTAATAGGATATGTAAGGGATATACAATAAATATTTGCTGGACAAACTAATAAATGAATGCAAGAAAAGGAGGAGCTTTTCTTTTGTACCAGAGTTAAGCAATCTGAAGCCCTCAGGCTAAGACCAGCCAGCCACCTGATCGGTAAATAAAGTTTTATTAGAACAGAGCCATGCACATTTGTTCACATATTGTTTATGGCAACTTTTGCACAACAATGGCAGAGTTGTGTAGTTGTGACAGAGAATGTGAAATTAACAAAGACAAAAATATTACTATCTCTTTACAGAAAAAGTTTGCTAACCACTATTCTCATAAATGATTTCCATTCTCCACTATTTTTTTTTTCAGATAAGTAGAAGTAGCTATTATTACAGTATTCAGTATTGCCATTAAGAGACTGAAGTCAGATTTTAGTAACTTCATGGGAACAAAGATTTATACTGGCTTTGCAGTCAAAAATTTCACATGAAAATTATTGCGTAGGTAAAAGGAAGTTTAACATTTCTGTGAACATTCCCTAAGAAAATCTGATAAGATTAAAACAAAACACCACACGCTAGTCTCTTAATCAAAGTAGTAAGAGACCATTACAAAATAAAAGGAAAGCAGTTTGGATGCAGGATCTTTCATCTTTCAGAACTTATTTGGAAAAGAACAACTGATGTTTAGTTACATTGAGCAATTAAATATTTAATGAGAAAGAGCACTAATTGGTAAAAATGTTCTTATTGATTGTTTCTTAACCAGTTAGTAATTGCATATAAAAGTTATATATTAGAGACTTAATGAGCAATACAAATTACTCTGCCAAAAATGGCATATCATTATCACAGAATTTATGTTGTAGCCATCCTTATTTTCCCCTTTGGTTCTGAAACCTTAGCAGAGAAAAGAACACTAAATTTAAGTTCATGATTTGTATTCTTCTTCTAAATCTGTTCAATTGTTTGATTGTTAAAGTCATGTATTCTCTAAGATCTCTGTTCCCATATGTAGAATATGATTAGTTGTTTATTCCCCCAGTTTCATGAAAAGGAAATAACATGATAAATGAAGTAGAGTGAGAGTCCTAGATGGAAATTGGATTAAATAGTCAATAACATTACATTTATTCTTAGGAAATCTATGCCATGATTAAACAAGTTTGCTTACCAAAGGAAGAACACAATAAAACCAATTTTATTTCATACTTGATTGTTTTTAATTTTGTGATAATTCAGTCAAATGAATTTTCTTTATTTGCTTACTGAATTATTTCAAGTTAAACATACTTGTATCCACTGTGTAGATTAACAAATATAATTTTCCCAGCCATTTCTGAAGACTCTCCTGGTGCTCTAAACCAGTCACAACTCCGTTGGTACCTCCAATAGGTAATCATTATCCTGATATTTATAGAAGTCAGTTCCTTTAATTTCTTTATACTTTATAAAGCAAGTGTGTAGCATTAGATACCAGAATTTAATTTTCCCAATTTTCAGCTTACTGTGTCTTTTACTCTCTATCCCTTTCTTTTCTTTATAATTTCTCTGTTTTAGAATCTGTGAAGTTTGACTTAGGTTTCCCTGAATCCAAATTAGATTGATTGCAACTCATGGTGCAGCTTAACATGTGTCAAAGCTTTGATAAGGTCTTTAAATAATAATAGATTCTTTTAACAGGAGGCACAGAATATTTGCCTCCTGGCTTTCACTTTTTGTTGCTCCTGTTCCAGCCATTTATACCCAATTTCTCATTTCATCTTCCGCTGGAGGTTAAAAAATGGTGATAATCTAATTCAATCATTATAGTTTAACTTTTCAGCTGAAACAATTTTGCAAAGTAATGTTACCTTTCATCTACTATTTGGTTACTCAGTGGTACAGTTCATACAGGAAAAGTGGGACAATCACCTGGTTCTTTTTCTGTCATATACTCAGTTAAAAAAATGAATTATTATTTTTCACATTAATTAGGAGCTCACTTATTTATGACGAGTTTCAATCCATTACACTACTTAGCCATATTAAATCTCAAATTGTCCCTTCTTGAATTGACAATTGGAAGCCTCATCAGGTTGGATTTTGTATCCTCAGGGCATGATCCTAGTGGTCCTTAATAGCTATCTTGCTATCTGATAATTCAGGAGGGTCCATGCTTATCTTGTACATTTTCTTCCCTATACATGGCATCACCTATTTCTCCAAGAAACCCATTTTTCTTTTAATTGGACAGTACTGCAATGAGAATCAACCATCTTTGCTAAGCCTTCTCATAGGATTTAGGACCAATAGGTATAGATAAAGTTGTACAGATAAAATGCCTTGTGAGACATACTAATATTTCCATTTCCAATCCAATAAAAAATTATGGAAATTTTATATGACTTCATCTTTATTACCTTTGTGTCACATTTCATATACATTGATAATTCCGGTTTTCAATGACGTGGGAGATGATATAGGGAGAATATCCCATGTTTATTTTTATGTTTCATTTCACATGGTAATACAGCTGCCTCAGAATAACAATGCTAATACTCCCATGTCCAGCTACAATTACTAACAAGAGATTTGTTGTTGATGATGGTGGTTTTTCATTTTCTCTATTCTCCAATTTTTATCATTTCTATCTTCTCTCCTTGTTCCTGATGAGTTTGACTAGACTCACTGTATTGATCTTCTCAATGAACCAGTTTTTGTTTTTATTGATATTTATTTATTTATTTATTTATTTATTTATTTATAGGGTTAAGTGGTCTAGGTATGTCCTTTAGATCAGTGTGGCTTCTTTCAGGTTCTTCTGTCTGCTTTGGTGACTTTCTTTTTCTGTTTTGCTTGGCTTTCTTATTTTTATCCTTCAGGTGTCAAACTGAACATAATTTTCTTACCAAAGTCTTCCCACACTATTTGCAGAAAAAAAATGGAATTGCATTCCAGGCCATACGAGTGTTTACATAAACTTGGGAGGGAGAAAGAGAGATCACACAGGAGCGGGGCTTCCCTGGTGGCACAATGGTTGAGAGTCCGCCTGCCAATGCAGGGGACACTGGTTCGTGCCCCGGTCTAGGAAGATCCCACATGCCGCCGAGCGGCTGGGCCCGTTGAGCCATGCTTGGCTGCTGAGCCTGCACATCCGGAGCCTGTGCTCCGCAACAGGAGAGGCCACAACAGTGAGAGGTCCACGTATTGCAAAAAAAAAAAAAATCACACAGGAGCACAATTAATATAGAAAATAAATGTGGGTCGTTCTGTCTCAATGGCAGGAACTTCTCCCATGATACAGATCTCGTGTCACTTTCATTGCTGTCACTTTCAAAAGTACTAGAGTGCTATATTATTTCCAATTATAGTTTTATTTCATATAATCCACAATTTTAATATTTTATATTATTAATAGCCCTTTATAGTTAAAACTATTTAATTTTACATTGTTTTTATCTTGATCATTTTCACGTGCAAGATTCTAAAGGGTGATCTTTATATGTAAATATTGTAGAACGGTATAGAATTTTTTAAAATTTATTTTCATGAAAAGATTAATGTAATCCCCTCAATTAATGAGAATTTATATGACTATTTAATGGATTTGGAAATGATTATATTATGTTTTGGCAAACATGTGAGAACTTAGGTCAGAAGAGAAGATACATAAAGTATTTTATGAGTACACAGGCTCTGTTACATATCTCTATCCATTTTGTAGCTATGTCTATTATGTATATCAGGGGTTAGCAAATACACCCTGTAGGCCAAATCTAGCCTGGTACTTATTTTTGTAAATAAAGTGTTGTTAAAAATCAGTGATGCTTTTTTCTTTACACATTGTTTATGATTGCTTACATGTTACAGTATTACAGGGTCACAGTAGGGCTATTGTGACAGAGACCTGTATGGCCCACAAGACCAAAATATTTATATTATGTGTGGCCTTTTACAGAAAAACATTTGCCTACCTCTGATTTATATCATCAATATTATTATCTGTGACTAATCATATATCTAATCTGTTTACATGTACATATACATACAGTCTTATATAGATGTAAATGTGTCACTGTATATATGTCCAATATAGTGCATGTATGTGTATGCATGTGTGTGTATATATATATATATATATATATATGTATTATATATATATATTCCTCCAAATAAATATTCTCAATATACACAGTCTTTCAGAAAAGGTTTTTGATGACCCACAAGTAAAATAGACTTCCAAGTAAGAAAGATAGAAGATAGACTACTATAAAATAAGAGTAGAACAATAACAAAAATAACAACAATAACAACAATAACAACAAAAATAACAACAAAAAGCAATATTTTGAATCTGGTAAATCCTTCAATTTGGGTACAAGTTTGTTTTGAGGCCTGTAGCAGATTTGAAAATAATGATAAAATTTGGACTACATTTTTCTTCTTATTAGAATACATGAAGAATTAAAACAAATTTATGAGAACAAAGGAATATTTCTTATTTTCTTATAGAGATTTAAAGAAAGCAGCCTAGCTGAACTTGGGACTATAATCTCTTTATTTGAGGACTTGATTTTAAAAACAGAATGCCCCATAAAGCAAGTTTTCTGAGTTTTAGCAATAAAAAATGTACAATAAATTGTTCACTTTGTATATTAGGAATGAATCTATGGTAATACAGGAGACATATAATTGAGTTATAAAAATTAACATTGACTTGTAAAAAAGAAAACATTTATAATAGCCTGTTTAAATGAAATTAGAGTATTTTTTTTGAAGGTCTTTTTCATTTTTATTTTTATATGCCTAAATGTTGATGTCAGTACAAATTTCCCTAAACTCTAATATGAACTATTTACATGAATGATTTTAGTAATTTTTTTCTCAAAGATTTCAAAATATCTTCATTTCACTTAGTGCCTGTGTCCTTATGTATGTAGGGACAGGTGATATTGGCTTATTTAGCCCAGGGAAATGATGAGACTTAGAGAAATTGTGGGAGTGAAAATAATGTAAGAACTGAGGGCTCTTGATTGATCGTGCCATTCTCTTTTTTTGAAAGAAGAACAGTGTACTTATAATAATTTTGTATTCACTTGAAATATTCTATAACAATATATTAATACAATTTTGACCATGTTGATGCCTCATTAATTACAGTTGATTCTGTGATGTACCATAAATATTTGATATTTATTTTCTCAATATTGTACTGGATAATTCATTTATGTAATAAGTAGGATACCAAGTAGAAAAATATGTTTTGCATTATTTCACATAATTCTTGGCTACTAGGGAGGAAGCATGGACTGATTGTGTCCTCTTAGGAAGTTATCTAATTCTATTCAGCAGACATTTACAGTAAGATATATAATAAGTAAGATATACAACAGCTAATGGTTACAGAATATTTACACGTGTCAAATGCTGTCTTATCTGCGTTACCTCATTATATTCATCTATATTATAATAGATAATCAAAAGCTGGATTTGTTACATCACAATTTTGTTCAAATCAAACATTAAAGATACATGATTATTATATATTCAAAATATAGTTTGAAACACCTATTCTAACTCACTTTCCCCCATTAAATATATCTTCAAGCATTTAGAAGTGATCATTCAGTAAAATCTTATTCTGACAGTAAAGTAACTAGACCAGTTTCCCTATGACTATTTTGATCTTATTTTGTTGATTGCAAGCATAGGACTACATTGTTTCAGTATATGAAAATAGCAACAGTCACAATTTTGTCATTGTTTTATCAAGCAGATGTAATCTTTCATAAATGATTAAGAATAACACATTCTGATATATGTTTCAGCTATGAAAAAATTGTTTTGAAGTATTCAAAAGGGAAGGATTTTTATTATGAATGTTTGCATATTTTAAACTTGGACTCAGTGCTGGCAAAATATAATTTATAGCTAGTATGTCACATATAATATTATCGATACTTTTTCCTGCAAAAATTCAGGTTATTTATAATAGCAAATTATGCATTTTATGGGACATTAATCAGGCAATCAGCTGTTGTGGAATATTCAAAAGGGCCTTGCTAAAGGAGAAGACTGATTGGAAAATTTCTTAGGAAAACTCGATTATAGACATAACAGTTCATTTATTTCAGCTGGTGGATATCATCAACCCTATGGGCAATAGCATGTGGGTATGACAGAACTCAAAATGGATCGAGACTGGGTCCCTGACACCATCGAGCTACCTGATCAGCCATATTGTTAGGTGAGAGACAAATATCATAAGTTTAAAGCACTATGTCTTAAGGTCTCTTTCATAGCAGCTTAACCTATACCCAATTATTCATTACATCATATTAACGAATGCTAACACATCAGTCAATAAATCTGAAATCTCGCATAATAACAGGTACATTTTATAAACTATAGCTTTTTCTTTTATTTTTGTTAATCATTTCTATAGGCCAGTTCATCTCTCTATCTATCTCTTTATCCATCCATCATGACTAAATATACCTAAGTATACTGATAGTGTTCACTCAGCCTTTCAGTTTGTGCTTTTTGTGTGTGCAAATTAACATTTTTGAATAATTTGTAAACCTGTAAATAATTGTACATAGACAGAAATGTACAATTGTACATTTTATGATCTCTGTATAAATCCTGTTTCTCATACTGTGCCAAACTTAACTATTTGAGAAAATTAGGATTTCATTAAGAAATGGCTTTCTGCAGAGCAATTCCAAAGCAAACTACACAAAAGAAGACAATTTCTCTGCTCTTAAAATTCAAAGTTGTGATATGGAACACATAGTCCTCTGTGTATTAAATACTGAAATCCATGCGGTCCAACCTCCTGCAGCTTTGGTTTCCACTAGACTTGGAGCTAGATCTTGGTTTTCTGCTCCATTTCAATAGCTTGGTAGTGATGAAGAATGAAGTCAGAAAGGAAACAAAAGGCTTGATTTTATTCTGAGTGAGGTTATTTCAAAAGATCTACTCCTGGCTGCTGCGTTCTGCCAGATCCAGGAGAGAACATTGAGACCATTTAGGAGGTTCCTGCAATAAAAAAGACTCAATGTGATAAAGCTGACTCCAGAGCCATAGATGTGGAGCTGGTGATATGTGTCATACTCTAGGTGTGATGAAGTGCAAATGTAAGTGTCTTGCTGCGCTGTACTCGTTCCTAGACTTGCAGGACTGTACTCTCTCTAAAGCCCTCTCCTAAACCTCTTTCTCATGATATAATTTTCTGAAAAGTTCAGACACTCAAATAAATAAATAATATATTTTTTCAAATATATATTTCTTTGGATCTTGCAAACTAAACCTCCCTGATTCAGGGAATATAAATGTCTTGCCTTTTAGCTTTTAGACAGATGGAGTGGTCAACCATAGAAAGACCAAAACACAAATTAATATCTCCGAAAATATCTCGGAAAATTTTCCTGACCTATTCTTCCCCTAATATGTATATACAAACATATTTTTTTCTGGAAACACATTTATTTCTATCCCTGTATTAGGGAGTGCAAGATGAGAATGGGTATAGGCTGGGCTTAGTTTTAGATGGAAGTAGCCTGCTGAGTGGATTGTATACATACCATGGAGGTTTTCTACAAAATACTGAATCAGAGTACAAGTGGAACATAAGATAATTTTTATTAATATGCATATCTGTAAGCAATATATGCAAATACACATGTATATTAACATAAATGTCCTTATATAGATATTGAAAATAAATTTAAATTAAGCTTTATCATATTTAAAATATAGAATATTTATTGTATCTTTCACATATATTTTATAGGTATTAGGTGTCAGATTTTTAAGCCAGGTAATCTGGAGATGATTTCTCTCTATGATTAGGGACAAGGCCAAGATAATTACTCTCATGATTTCTATTCCATCATATGAAGGTTCTAGTCAGTGTGCTAAGAAAAATAAAATATATAAAAATTACATAAGTAGGGCTTCCCTGGTGGCACAGTGGTTAAGAATCTGCCTGTCAATGCAGGAGACATGGGTTCGAGCCCTGGTCTGGGAAGATCCCACATGCCGCGGAGCAACTAAGCCTGTGTGCCACAACTACTGAAGCCCGTGCACCTAGAGCCCAGGCTCCACAACAAGAGAAGCCACCACAATGAGAAGCCTGTGCACTGCAACGAAGAGTAACCCCTGCTCGCCACAATTAGAGAAAGACCGCGTGCAGCAGCAAAGACCAAGCACAGCCTAAATAAATAAATTTATTAAAAAAATAGCATAAGTACAGTTTGAATTAAATAAAGTTATCTGTCTCACAGAGGATATGGATATCTACTTAGAAAATCACAAAAATCTATAAACATGCACACACACATGCATAAACACACTTCAATTTGCAAGGTCACAGGTTACAAGGCTAATATTAAAAAAAGGTTATTTTAATATAATAGTACTGAGCAGTTGTTGATCAAAACTGAAAACAGAGTACCACTTATAATGTCACTCTAAAATAGACGAAACACTTTTAGGTATAAATCTTCGAAAATATGTGTGATGTCTATTTGCTATAAACTACAAAACACTGATGAAATAAATTAAAGAAGATGTAAGTAAATGATGGAGATACTATGCTCATTGATTAGAAGATGCTATATTCTCATGTATTGATATATGCTATACTCTTCCCAATGTGATTTAAAAAATCATTGCAACTTCAATAAAACCCAGCAGAACTTTTTTATCATTGAACAGTCTGATTTTAAAATTAATGTAGAATCACAAATGAATTAGAATAGCCAAAATGTTTTGGAAAAAGAAAAGAATAAATTTTGATAACTCACATAACCTGAATTCAAAACTTAATATAAAGTTATGGTAATTTTACTAAAAGTAAAACCTAAAATTTTTAAACTTAAAAAATTTTAGAATAAAGCATACAAGAAAATCTTTGTGACTTGGAATAATCAATGATTTCTCAGCCATGGCACTAAAAGCACATTTCCTTAAAAAATAATTCATAAATTTTACTTCACCAAAATTAAGAACTTCTTTTAATCGAAATACAGTTAGGAGAAGGAAGCAAAGCCACAGTCTGGCTTTTATCATATATTTGATAAAGGATCTGTAACCAGAATAAAGAGAATTCCAAACACACCATTAAAAGATAAATAGCCCAATAAAAAAATGGATATAAGATCTGAACAGACACTTCATCAAATAAGATATACAAATGGCAAGCACATAAAGAGATGTTTAACATCATTGTCATTTGGGTATTGCAGACTAAAAGCCACACTGAAGTATCACAGTATATCTATTCCAATATCTAAACAGACAAACAATACCAAGTGCTGACGAGAACACAGAGTAAAGGAACTCTCGTGCATTGCTGGCAGATATGCAAAATGTTACAAATATTTCAAAAATAGTTTGGCAGGTTTTTTTACAACATTAGACATATACTTACCATGACAAATTATTGATGCACTCCGTAGTACAAATGAATTTCAAATGCACTATACTAAGTGAAAGAAGCCAAACTCAATGCTACCTACCTTGTAATTTTACTTGTACAACATTCTAGACCAGGCAAAACTATCAAAATCTGAAAACAGATTACTGTTGGATGTATGAAGAAGCTAACTATAGCTACAAAGGACATTTAAGGGAAGTTTCTCAGGTGATGGAACTGTGGTGTGTGCTGATTATTGTGGTGATTATATGGCTGCACTGATTTGACAAAACTCCTGGAGCTGTACTTTAAAGTTGGTGAGTTTTATCTCATGTAAATTATACCTTAGTAATGACAGTGTAAAAAAGACACATGATATACTTAGTTATAACTGCAACTTAAAACAGTTATTATCTGTCAAAGTTACCCTTTCTGATCATTTTCTTCCTTCCTGCAGTAATATAGTTCAATCAGAGATCAATTTTCTATCTTTACTATTTCTTGTAGAGTGTGTTTGCTAACATCAAATCATCTAAGCTTAAGTAACTTTCTTTTCTGAAGAACATTTTTGCTGGTATAGGGGTCTAAATTAACATTTTTATTGTTGTGTGTTTGTTTTGTCTTTAACAAATTTAGGACATCATTCCTTTATTTCTGGCATCCATGGTTTTATTAGGAATGGGTCTAAGCAGATAACCAGATCTCTGTAAACAAGATTAACTTTAACTATAGTCACTTACTTCAATTAAAACAAAACATGAGGAAAAATGAAACCCAGGGTGATACGGCAAGTTGGAGAACTGCTGCAAGAACATCTTGACAGTGGATCTGAGGGTATTTTCTTTTTTTCATTCCTTTCTTCAAGCAACTTTTGTGTAAAATTGAGCACAGTTTGAATATAGCTGACAAATTCTTAGCATAATTGTATTATATGTATATATATTCAGATTGATTTTTACACTAAACACTCTTTATATGCAGCATCAATAATTTGTACTCAGTATTAATATTTTGTACATCTAGCACTGTCCTACACTCACACTTTGTGTAGAAGATATATAACTCCTTAGAAAGAGTATAAATTTTAATAAACTGACACTATCTCCTAAAAGGTTATAAATATAATACATTTAATATGTAATAAATATATGCTATATATAACATAAATTTTGAAATGTAACTATTAATTTTATGATATTTACAAGTATATAAAATGACAAAATAAATGCATAGTATAATTTCTTCATTATTTTATCACACAAAGATTGTAATATATATAATGGACATGTATCTGAAGCAATAGATGGCGCTATTGGTCCATTATTATGGATGTTATAATAGGTTTTATCTTGTTTACCCCTCACCCATCTAACCCTCATTATTTTCCTACAGTTTTATAGGTCAGTGTAAGAGGATATTTGAAAAGTTAATCTGAAGACAGCTTTTTTCTTTTTTTAACTAGGCAACTTTGATTTGCGTTTCCCCTCTGTATAGAAGGTATTAACTGAAGATTGACAGGAGCAGGAAACCAAACACTTCAGTTATTTTATGTATGTTTCAGGATAGATTACTCAGTCACTTGGGAATTGTCACAGTGTGCTGCTCTAGGACCATCCATCCTCTACATCTGTAGTTTAGTAGCAGGATTTGTTCCTAATAAGTTTTCAATAATGCTTTTTATAATACCTATTTAACCTTTGAAATCACTTGGATTATAATATATTTTTTAATCCTAAAGGTAAATCAAATGCAATGAGAAAAATCTATTTTCTCGAAACATTGTTTTCTGTTGTCCTGTTAAAAACGTTAAATTTAAATGAACAATTGGATCTGATGTGGACAAGAAAGAAAACTATTAATTTTAAACAGCAGTAGGGGTATAGCTAAGGAAAAGCAAATGATGACAATCATAATTATAGCGAGGTGAGTCCTACATTGTGGAAGAAAGAAACAAAAGGGAGAATATTTCACAGGTCACCTAGTTTACGCGCTTCAAAAAATTCTAATATTATGGGGGCAATTGTACTGACCTATGACACTTATTCTGGTCACCTCTACCTTGAGATGATCATTGGTAGTTTTTGATAACTAAGTAGTGCAACTCATCTGTTGAATCCATTTAGGTCTGCTGACTTTTCTTTCAATGAGTATTTAGATTTCAAAACAAAGTAAGATTTAAAAGTTGTACAGTATTCCCATTTTTTCCATAGAGGTATAAACTATCAATTGAAGTTAATAGCTGGAATGAGAAGATACCAGTTTAACATCATCAAATTTTCATGAAGGCTTTCAGCTATAAGAATGCAATATTATGGAGACACAATAAATTGTGTGTTAGCAATGTTTTTTCCTCCACTTGTAACATAACATAGCACACTTTTGCATGGCACCATAAATAGCAACTGACATGGGAGCAGGCTGAGCTTCTTTATACATTTATGGGATAATCAAGACACCATGGAACTTCTTCCTTCTGAATTACTCGAGATTGAACAGATAACTCAAAATTATCAGGATCAAAATTTTCTCTGTTTTTGACACCCAGTATTTACCTTGTGTGATTTCAATATCCAAGCCATGCAAATGACAATAAAAACTTCAGTTTACTTAATGCACACAAATTATAAAGCTCTTTGTAACTGTTCTTTTTTAATTCTGAAGACTCTCTTTAAGATAACTAGGGCAGATATTGTAATATCCAAATCCCAACTGTCATTTGAGAAAATGATACTCGGTGTGAACAAGTAAATTGCCCGAGGTCAAATAGTAAGTAACTGACAAGACTTCAAATGAAGAATTCTGATCTTTTGCTCCTGAATCTTTCTGCTACCTTGTGCAGCTTCCAATCTGAAAATCAGATTTAATTCTCAAATCGTTCCTTTAAGGACCTGATGTTTTTGAAAAGATGTTAATTTTTACAACCACAGCGTGATGTTATGAAGAGATTACTTTATTTGCCAAAATGTTATTGTACTGTGCAGTAGCCATAATATCTAATGAGCATGAAAACTTGTTTAATAATTTATTTGTATCCATAAAATATTCTACATGCTATGTTTAAAAATGGAACACACCATCTTTATAATATGTAAAAATAGCTAAATTTTAACTATAAAATTATAGAAACTAATATACAATTATACCTTAAAATATATTTAACTTTTAAAAGAAAAAAGAGAATTTCTTAGAAGAGCTCTTTCAAAATTAGAGCTCAGATACCAAAAGCACAAGCCACAAATGAAAGATAAATTGGACTTCATTAAATTTAAAAGCCTTTGTGCATCTAAGGACCCTATCAGAAAGTAAAAAGAGGGCTTCCCTGGTGGCACAGTGGTTGAGAGTCCGCCTGCCAATGCAGGGGACACGGGTTCGTGCCCCAGTCCGGAAAGATCCCATATGCTGCGGAGTGGCTGGGCCCCTGAGCCATGGCCGCTGAGCCTGCATGTCTGAAGCCTGTGCTCCACAAAGGGAGAGGCCACAACAGTGAGAGGCCCACGTACCACCAAAGAAAAAAAAAAAAGTAAAAAGACAAACTACAAGATAAGAGGAAATATTTGCAAATTCTATATCAGATAAGGGTCTATATCCAGCATATATAAAGAAATTTTACAACTCAACAAGAAAAGAATCAGCTCAATTTTTTTTTTAATAGGCAAAGAATTTGAATAGGTATTTATCTAAAAAAGTTATGCAAATGGCCAAGAAACACATGAAAAATGTTCAACATTTTTAGTCATTAAAAAAAGTATAAATCAGAATAATGAGGTACCATTTCACACCAATTAGGGTAAGTATTAAAAAACAACAACAACAACAACAACAGAAAATAGTAAGTGTTGGGAGAATGCGGAGAAATTGGAATCCCTCTGTAATGCCCACCTTCCTACAGTTCCTTAGCCCTAGACAATCACTAGTCTGTTTTCCATTGTTATAATTTCTTTCACTTCAATATTGTTATATAGATGACTTCATATAGTCTGATCTTTGATATTGTCTTTTGTTATTAAGCATAGTGCCTTTGAGTTCCACTGAAATTGTTACTTGCGCCAAGCAGTCTATTTATGCTAATGGCTAAGTCATATTCCTTTGTATGAATGCATCGTAGTTGGTTTAACCATTCACCTATTAAGGAATGTTTTGGTTGTTTCCAGTTTGGGGCTATTATAAACAAAAATGTTATAAATATTTGTGTAGAGAATTTTGCATTTTTAGTTTTCTGGGTTAAATGCCCAGAAGCACAATAGATGGATCATGTGATATCATGTTTAATTTATTAAGAAGCTTCCATACAACTATAAAAGTGGCTGTTCCATTTTACAATCCCACCAGTGGTGTATGAAAACTTCAGTTTCTCTGTATCTTCACTAACATTTGGTATTGTTTCTGAGATTTTTCTTTTTTTTAAATTTAACTGTTCTAATATATGTGTAGTAATATCACTTTCTAGTCTTAATTTGCATTTCCCTAATGTCTAGTGATGTTGAACATCCTTTTATGTTCTTAACTGCCATGTGAATATCCTTATCAATGAAATGTCTCCATATACCATATTTCTTTTGTTATTTTATAATTGGATTTTTACTATTGCATTTTGAGACTTCTTTACATATTCTAGGTACGTCCTTTGTCAGATATGTGGTTTGCAAATATTTTCTCTCAGTCTGTAGCTTGTCTTTTCCTTCTCTTTACAGGATTTTTCATAGAAAAATATAACTCTATTTTGATGAAGTCAATTTATCTATTTGATTTTAAATACATCGTGCTTCTGGTGTCATGTCCAGGAAAGCTGTAGATCATGAGATTTTAGTCTCTATCATCTAAAATTTTATAGTTATATTTTATACTTCTTTAAATCTATGATTGATTTTGAATTAACATTTATTTTATGTGCAGTGTGAAATTTAGGTGATTTTCTTTTGCTTATGGATATACAACTGTTCCATCACCACTTGTTAAAAGTACTATCCCAGGCTTCCCTGGTGGCACAGTGGTTGAGAGTCCGCCTGCCGATGCAGGGGACACGGGTTCGTGCCCCGGTCCTGGAAGATCTCACATGCCGCGGAGTGGCTGGGCCCGTGAGTCATGGCCACTGAGCCTGCACGTCTGGAGCCTGTGCTCCGCAACAGGAGAGGCCAAAACAGTAAGAGGCTCACGTATCGCAAAAAAAAAAAACAAACAAAAAAACTACTATCCCTACTCCCGTAAATTGCTTTTATGACTTTGTAAAAAATCAGTTGACCAGACTTGTATTAGGGGTTATTTCTGGGTTCTCTATTCTGTTTCATTTACCTTTGCTTTATCCCTCTGCCAATGCCATATTGTCATGATTACTGCAGCTATATAGAAAGACTTCATACTGTAATTATTTTTTCAAGATTCTTTAAGCTGCTCTTATTTCCATATAACTTTTAGAATAATCCTGTCTGTGTCTACAAAAATCTTAATGAAATTTTGACAGAAATTGCATTGGATGTTTCTGGAAATTTGGAGAGAACTAACATCTTTTACAGGAAGTCTTCCAGTCTATGACCTTGTTATGTCACTCCATCTATTTAGATCTATTTTTTAGTACTCAGCATACAAGTCCTCTATATGTTTTATTAGGTTTATGATTAATTATTTTATTTTTGAACAATTGTAAATATTAGTATTATATTTAAAGTTTTTTTCCCACCTGCCAGTTGCTAGTATATAAAACAACAAGTGATTGATTTGTGTGCACTGATTTTGTATCCTGTGGCCTTGCTTAACCCTCATTAGTTCTAGGAAGTTTATTTGTTTGCTTGTTAGATTCCTTGGGATTTTCTTTGTGGACCATTATGTCAACCCTATATAAAGAAAGTACTATTTCATCTTTTCTGATCTGTATGACTTTTTTTTTTTCCTCTTATTGTGCTTGCTAGAACTTCTAGAACTAAATTGACTAGTAGTGGTGAGAATGGACATCAGTACTTAATTCCTCATCACAGAGGGAAAACAGTTTTTCACCATTAAGTATGATGGTAGCTACAGATATACTATAAATTTGTTTATCTAGTTGAGAAAATCCTCTTTATTTTGAGTTTGCTTAAAGTTTCTTTTTTATTTATCATCTATGGATAGTAAGGTTGTAAAATGTCTTTTTACTTACATCAGTACATATGACAATGTGATTTTTTCTTCCTCCTCTTATTCTGGTGAATTACATTGACTGATTTTCAGATTTGAACCAGCTTTGCATCTGAGTGAATCCCACATGTCATGATGGATAATTCTCTTTATTTATTACTAAATTCTATTTGTTAATACGTTGTTAAGAATTTTGCATCTAAATTTTCCAGTATATGTGTATAGAGTTGTCCATAGCTCTTCTCTATTGCCCTACAGTTTCACTGCTGATTTGAGTAATTTGTCTTTTTCTTCCCCTACAGGTTTGTCTTTCATATTGTCCCTTTCAATAAACCAGGTTTTTATTTATTGTATTGTTTTACTATTTTCAATTTCATTGATTTGTTTTATTTTCTTATTTTTTATTTCACTCAATTTGGGTTTACTTTGATCTTTTTGTCAAACATCAAAAAGTTTACAGTGGGAACTTAGGTTATTTATTTAAGCCTTTTCTTCTCTTTTCTAATGTAGAGATTTCCCTTTCATCACTGATTTAGCTGCATCCCACAAGTTTTGATATGTAATATTTTCATTTTCATTCAGTTCTTTTTAAAAAATTTTACCTTAAGACTTCCCCTTTGACCAATGACTTATTCAGAAATATGTTGTTTAATTTTTAAGTGTATGGAGATTTTCTTTTTATCTTTTTCTTATTGATTTCTAGTTTGATTTAATGGTGATTAGAGTACACATTTTCTCTGATAGCAATTATTTAACAGTCCTTGAATCTGTTTTACAGCCCTGGGTATGGTATACACTGACATAAATTCTATGGACACCTGAAAAGAATGTGTATCTTTCTCTCGTTCAATGGGGTGCTCCATAAATGTCAATTAGTTCCTGTTGATGGATGTTTTTGTTGAGTTCTATATACTTGCTGACTTTTTGTCTCATTTTCCACCAGTTATTGAGAGAGGGGTGCAAAAGTCTCAAACTATAATTGTGGATTTGATGATTTCAACTTTCCGTTTTATCAGTTTTTGCTTTACATAACTTGCAGGTCTGTTGTTTAGTACTATGTCTTCCTTCTGGATTCACTTTTTTTTTTCCCCATTATGTAATGTTCCTTAAGTTCTTGGTAACATTTCTTTAAAGGCTACATTATCCAATATGAATATATTCACGCCTGCTTTCTGCTGAATATTTTCTTTGTCTATATTTTTCCATTCTTTCACTTTCACCATCTGTGATTAATATATTTAAAGTGAGTTTCTTATAGACAGCATGCACTTGGATGATGTTATTTTATCCACTTTATCAATCTCTGACTTTAATTAGTATAGTTAGACCATTTACATTAATGCAGTTATCGATGTGTTTTAAAGCAGGGGGACCCAACCTGCTTAGGAGCTTGGCCACCCAGCAGGAGGTGAGTGGCGAGCAAACGACTGAAGCTTCATCTGCCACTCCCCATCACTCACGTTACTGCCTGAACTATCCCCCCACCACCGCCCTGGCCATGGAAAAATTGTCTTCCACAAAACCGGTCCCTAGTGCCAAAAAGGTTGGGAACTGCTGTTTTAAAGGATTATGTCTACAATTTTGTGGTTCTCTATGATTTTTTTCTGCCTTAATTTTTTTTAATTTTTTAGAATTTCATTTTGATTTACCTGTAGTTTGTGGGTTTTTTTCAGTATATCTCTTTGTATAGATTTGTAAACGGCTGCTCTAGGTATTATATATATTTATAGTATAATGTTGTTGACATTTTAACTGTTTGAGTAAAGCATAGAAACTTTACATCACTTTATCTTCCTTTAATTTCCCCATTTTTAATTTCCTTAGATATTTCCTCTAGATAAACTCAGAACCACATTAGGCATTGTTATACTTTTTGTTTTCACCAATAAAAAGAGCTAAGAAAATCTAAGACAAAAACTACAGACTATTGTATTTACTATACTTTTGATCCTTTTTTTCTTTATTTTTTCCTTTCCTGATGTTCCAAGTTTCCTCCTTTCATCATTTTTTTTTTCTGTTTAAAATTTTTTTAATCATTGTTGAAAGTATGTCATTTGGTGACAAATAATCTTAGTTTTCATGCTTTGGAGCATGTTTTGATTGCTCTTTTATTCCTGGTGAGTATTTTCACTAGATTTAGAAACGTTCAGCTTGACAGGTCCTTCCTTCTAGAACTTGGAATGTTTTTTCACTTCCTTCTTGCCTCTCTTTTATGTGATTTCACTGTCATGCGAATTGTTTTGCACCTATAGATGATACATCATTTCCTTGTGTCTGCTTTCAAGACATTTTTCCTTATTTTTTAGTCTATTTTCATTTACTTAAAGTGTGTTCGTAATTACCTGTTAAAACATTTAATAATAGCTGGCTTAAAATCATTGTCTGATAATTTTAATATCTGTATCATCTTAATGTTGGGATCTGTCGATTTTCTTGTCTTATTTAACTTGAGATATTCCAGATTCTTGCTATACATGATGTTCCACTGAAATCTGAACATTTTGATATTATGAGGTGAGACACTCAATCTAATTCAAAGCTTACTTCTTAGCAGGCCTCCTCTTATGCTGCTCCAGTAGCAGAAAAATAATACCACCTCTTACTGACAGTTTTGTTGTTAATTTATTAAGGCAATGTTAGAAACTTAACACACTCTACTTCTTATAACATCTAAGGAATATTTGATTTCTGGACTCTATCTATCATAGGTCTATTTTATAGTGTGAAGCAGATAACACAATGCTTTAATTATTCTTTAATTTATAAAAGACTGTTAAGAATGGTTACCTTGCTTACTCTTCCTCAGTAGTATCCTGGCTGCATTTGACTCTACTTTTTCTAAAACATTTAAGATCAGTTTGTCAATTTTCATTAAAAGTAAACGCCTTGTAAGAATTTAAAAATTGCACTCAGTTGACAGCAAGTTGATATCTTTACAGTAATTGGTCTTTGAAACATTATGCATTTCATTTGTCCCTATATAATTAGGTATTTTCTAATAATCTTCATTGAGAATTAAAAATTTCCATGAAATAATTCCATATCATTGCTATATTCATATCTCAATATCCTTATTTTTGTTGATACTGTTTATTCAAAATGTTTGTTTTTAATTACATTTTCTAATTTTTCTCATAGAAAAATATAATCGAAGTTTTTTATTTTAGGCTTATAATAAGCAAAATGTGTTAAGTTCCCATGTTTTTTACTTTTGTTATTATGTAGAATAACTTTAGTGTTCTATGCAGGAAATCTATTCATTTGTGAAAAATAAAAGTTTATTTCTTCCATCAAAATCCTAATATTTACCTTCTTATATTCCTGTAATTGCAAGGATCTTATTTTTTCTTTTTCTTTTTTTTTTTTTTTGCCCTACAGTAATAGTTTGGAATTCAAGTACAATAATGAATTGAAGTAGTATAGCAATCAACTTTATTTCATCAGTGATCTCAAAGGATAAGCATTCCATATTTTCCCTTCTTGTAGGTTTTTCATTTGTTTGTTTTGTAAATAACTTTTAATGATAAAGAAAGTCTCTTTTCTTGTTTGATAAGATTTATTTTCATCTATGGATGTTGAATTTTTATTTAATACTTTTTCTACATCTGTTACACTCATCATATGTTTTCTCACTTTTTCTTCTGATTATGTAGTTGATTACATTGGATGAACATTAATTTACAACTGCAGTACTGAATAAATTCAACATCACATTTTGTTTGGTTAGTTGGTTGGTCTTATTTGGTGGTGTATTTGATTTCCCCATATTTTTGTTTAGAATTTTTGCATTTATGTTCTTCATAGAGATTGGATTGCAACTTTACTTTCTTTAGTGGTTCTTGTTAGGTTTTCATATCAAGGCATTCTAAAAAGAGATGGAAACTGTTTTCTCTTTTCTTATTGCTAGAGGAGTTTGTGTAATATTTATTGCTATTTCACATGTTTGATAGAACTCAAGTGAAAGCATGTGGGACTACAAATACATTTGTGGGGGAGTTTTAAGTTACAGATTAAATTTATTTACAATATAGGATAAAATATACATCTTTTATTTGGGGAGCACATAATGATGAAACTAGTAGCCCAACACTCCCTGAGGAGCTGAATGCAGCTGTGAATTGTTTTGGGGAGACTTTTTTCCAACACTTTGCCCAGAGACAAGGTCAACCAGATTTATTTCCTTACTAACATCTTTTAAGAAGTAAATTTTATTTTTTTAGTTCTTTATTTCAATTAATATGTAAATATTTTTGGTCAGAGTATATGTAGAGTTTTTAGATTTCACTCCTCACTATGTGTTTATCCTTGGCTTTCCCTTTTCTTCTCAGGCCTGTCTTAAAAATCAAAGCTCTTAGCTTCTCAAGGAATTTCTTAGCATGATTGATTTTTCTTATTCCAATTTTGATAATATTTTGCTATTTTAAAATATTCTCTTTTCTTTATTTCCAGCAGAGACATGCATTTACAATGATGTTCACTATTATTTAAACAGCAAATCTATATATTTTGTATCAGAAAATCTTTTCAGAACATCTTTTCAACCACATTACAGGAAATGAATCTACAAACTTTTTGATAATCATTCTGCTTTTGACTGCTCATATTGAAAAAACCTCAGTCCTCCACCTGTGTTTCTCCTTAACTTTCATACAAAATACTTTATTTCTGACACTTCTGGTCACCAAATGTGTGTGGGTTTTTCCCACACCAAGCAATTCTGTGGTACCAGCTGGGTGTCCTATACTTTAACTCAGTTTTGATGCTATTTACCTGGAGATAGAGTCAGATCCTCCCAAGTTAAGGTCTGAGTCCCACAGTACTGTTCCCACACACTTAAGATGCCAATCATAAGTAATAGGTCCCCAGGATAACCAAAATTTCTATCTGACTTGGATACAAATCAGAGGTTCCTGTGACTCCCACCTCAAGTGTGATTAATTTGCTAGAGAGGTTCATGGAAGTAAAGGAAATATTTAATTAAGTTTACCAATTTATTACAGGATGAGATAAAGGATACTACTGAATAGTCAGATGAAGAGATACATAGCTGAGGTCTGGGAGGGTCCTGAGGGCAGGAGTTTTGTCCCCAAGGACTTGAAGTGTATCAGCCTCTCTGTCCATGGATGTGTTCACCCACCTGGAAGCTCCCTGAACTCCACAATATTGGAATTTGTACAGAGGCTTCCTCAAGTAGGTATGATCAGTTATTAACTCCTTTTCCAGGCACTCTTCTCTCTCTAAAGAAGTGTGTGTTTGTGTATGCAGAGGGAGGGGTGCTGAAAATCTTAAGCTTCTAATTACAGCTCCACCTTTCTGGTGACCAGCCCCCATCAAGGAGTCATCCAAGAGCCCATCTAGACTCACCTCATTAGAATAAAAGTTGGTCCTAGTACTCTTATGCCTTCGGAAATTATGAAGGTCTTAGGAGCTCTGAGCCAGGAGCCAGGGCAGAGAAATATATATATATATATATATATATATATATATTCCCTATTATCTCACACTCCTATTGTATATTTAAGGGCACAAACTAAAACTGTATGAAGAAAAATTTGCTTGTAAAGGAGTTTCCCAAAATAAAAACACTGAGATCCAATTTACTAGGCCAATTCATTGAAAATCAAGAGAATGTAATTGCTGAATGACTTTTGCAAGACTGCTGCCCAGAAACAAGTGCTGCTGAAATATAGCTGCCAAACATTTGCATAAACAACATCCTGGGTTTACTACAGCAGTTCCCAACCTTTTCGTGGAAGACAATTTTTCCACGGACCAGTGTGGGGGGCACGGGGGGTTGGTTCAGTCAGTAATGCAAGTGATGGGGAGCAACAGGGAGTGATGGGGAGCAGCAGATGAAGCTTTGCTCACTCGCCCTGCCCTCCGCTCACCTCCTGCTGTGCGTCCTGCTTCCTAACAGGCTGCGGACCAGTAGCAGTCCGGGGCCTGGGGTTTGGGGATCCCTGGTTTACTGTATATATGTGGGTGCCCATGGTTTTATAAATTATATTGCAGGTTTGTCCAGGCTACTTTCAATTGCCTACAAAATCCCTCATGGCTCAAACCCAAACTCAAACATCAACATACTCCCCATTACAAGTAAAGGAGTAGTGCCCATCTCAGTCTGTAAGAATTGGTTTTATCTAAATGGTTTCAACAGTGTATTCTTTCGAAATTTTTCTATTGGAGAATTGATTTTCATTTAACCAGTTTTTGTTTGGGAAGCCCTATCACCAAATTCTAAAATATAACACAAGTGAATTTATTTATCAAACAGAAACATACTCACAGACATAGAAAACAAATGTTTACTTACCAAAGGGGAAAGGGGGTGAGGGAGGGATAAATTAGGAGCTTGGGATTAGCAGATACAAATTATTATATATAAAATAGACAAATAACAAGGTCCTACTGTATAGCACAGGGAATTATATTCAACATCCTATAATAAACCATAATGGCAAAGAATATATATATATATATATATATATATATATATACACACAAACTGAATCACTTTGATATACACCAGAAATTAACACAAACATTGTAAATCAACTATACTTCAATAAATAAATAATTTAAAAATCTACAGTGTGAAATCAAAAAAAAAAATCCTGCATTAAACAAGAGAAAAATCAACAGGTTAAAAAAAAAAAAAAAAAGAATGTGTTCTGCCACATGACTGCAAGGAAAAAAATCAAGATGTGCTTAACAGTACAATCAGGTTCTGATCGTTTCTTCATTAGTTAATCTACATTTAGGATATCAACATTCTGGAAGTGATCAGGTTGAAAACTTTGACCTTGGTCTTATTCAATATTTAACAGTAAATAATTTTTTCATATGCATATATGTTATGTTATTGGGAATTTACAGACAATAAAGGATATGCATAGTTTTTTTTTGTTTTTTGATGAAAGCTTAGAATTTTGAGAATAGATATTTAAAAGCTTTGCCTCGAGATAGAAAAACAAGAAAAATTTTTTAAAAATTCAAAATTTTAAAAGACTATCATTTAAAATATTTATAATATAATTTGTCCTGTTATTTCAGTTTAAAAATGATACAATGGTAACATATATTACCTATTTGATGAATCAGATGGAGTCTTCTATTCTGCAGCCACTGAGAAAAGATAGATCTCAGTTTATACCTGATATAGAAAAAGCTGGGAATTGTGGTCAGAGTATAAATTCAGAATTGTAGTATGAGAAATTATTAGGCTCAGCATTAGCTTCCCATTTCTAGAAAATGTTAGTCTCATCTCAGTTTCCTGCCACTTTATTTGCAAATCATTCCAATTTGTCAGTCCATCAAAAGTCTGAGGTGTACTGGATTTAACTCTTAAACCCATATAATAAATATATCAAATAAAGTATAAAGTCACTAGATTTTAATATCTAAAAATGGCTCCTATCGTTTTTATGAGTGTACAAGTAAGTATGCAAGGAGAGCCAGATATCAGGATGAACAAAAGAAGGTAAGTGTCTTTGAAGCTTTCTATAAAATCATTTATATTTCTATGACCTGATATAATACTTGTAGGCTACATCCTTTTTGAACTCATTTATTAGTTTAATAAATATGAAAAGATGTTGAGGTTTTGTCAAATAATTTTCCTTTTACTGCTGAGAAAATATTGTTTTATTGTTCTTTATTAACACGATGTAATATATTGATAAAATTTCAAATGTTAAACCAAATTTGCATTGTTAAGATGAATCCTGCTTAGTCATGATATATAATTCTGTTAATTTGCTGCTGAATTGAATTTACTAGTATTTTCTTAAAGATTTTTGGGTGTACATTTAGAGAAGATATTGGGTATTTTTCTATTCTTGTGAGTTCTTAGTCTTGTTTTGGTGGCAGGGTAATTTGGGCCGCAAGAAACTAGTTGAACACCATCCCATTCTCTTTTTATTTTTTGGAAAAGTTTGTGAAGGATTAATCTTTATTCTTCTTTAAAAGTTTGGAAGAATTCATTACTGTAGCCATGAGGGCTTGGGCTTCTATTGACTGGAATTTGATTACTAAATTCAAACTCTTTACTTATTCTAGATCTATTAGGATTCTGTATGTCTTCTTCATGTCTTTCTAGAAATATGTCCACTTTAGTTTAACAAATCTGTTAGAATATAGTTTTTCATAGTATTCTCCTATAATCCTCTTTTTCTTGACTTTAGTGTTTTGTGCCTCCCTCTACCTCTCTTGCTCTCTTTCTTCCTCTCTCTGGTAAGTCTAGATAAACTTTTGTCAATTTGGTTAATCTTTTAGAGGGTAAACTTTTGGTTCTGCTGATTTTTTTCTATTATTCTTATATAACCTATTTAATTTTTTCCACTCTAGTCTTTATTATGCACTCCCTCTGCATACTTTGGGTTCCATTTTTCTTTTGCTAAGGTGGAAGTACAGTTATTGTATTGATATGTTTTCTTTTTGTTTTTAATATAGGTATTTATAGCTATACATTTCCTTATAGACACTGCTATAACTGCATTTCATAACCTTTGGTATATTATAATTTTGTTTTCATTGATCTGATAATTTCTCTTGTAATTTTTTATCTGATCATTTGGTTTTCTAGAAGTATATTGCTTAATTTACACACATTTTTGAATCTCCCAAATTTATTTTTATTATTTATTTTTAATTTGATTCCATTGTAGTTAGAGAATATAGATTGTATGACCTACACCATTCAATATTTTGAAACATATTTTATAATATGTCTCACTGTTCTATTATTGAAAGTAGGGTATTGAAGTCTTTAACTACTGTGGTTGAAATTGTGGATTCCTCCCATCAATTCTATAGTTTTTTGTTTCATGTAATTTAGACCTTTGATGTTATAACAAGTATATAACTATGCCTTTCTCTGAAAGGTTTACTCTTTTATCATCATAAAGTGTCCAACTTTGTCTGCAGGAACAATTCTTGCCTTAAAGACTATTTTTTCTCATTTTACCATGATTACTCAAACTGTCTTCTGATTAGTGTTTTTATGATTGTTTTACCTTTTCCCATAATTATACCTTCTATTGTGTCTTTGAGTCTAAATTGTTTCTCCTGTAAAGAGTATACAGTGTTTAGTTGGTTTAAATTTACTGTAAGTACTACAATAATAATGTAGATTTACATCTGAAATTTGCTATTAGTTTCCTATATATCTTTTATGTACCTCTATATCTCTATTACTGCCCTCTTTAAATTTAATAGTTATTATCTAATATGTTATTTTAATTCCATTATGGTATCTTTTACTTGTTTTTTTTTTCTTTTTCTTTTTTGAGTAATTTTCTTGGAAGTCACCCTGGGGATTAAATTAACTTAAAGCAATCTAGTTTGGATGAATACCAAACTAATTGCAATAGTATACAAGTCTCTCCTTTGTGGTTTATTATCATGCACATCTTATAACCCCATCAAGATGTTTTACCTTTATAAGTGTTCATTGTTTTTTTTTTTTATGTTCAAGTTACTTTCTAGTGTCCATTTCACACTTAAATATTTCTTTTAATAATCCTTGTAGGTTAGGTCTGCTTGTGATGGAGCGTTCTCAGTTTTTGTTTATCTGCAACTGTGTTACTGTTTCCTTCATTCTGGAAGGAAAGCTTTGCTACATATTGAACTCTTGAATGACAGTTTTATTTTCTCAGTGCTTTGAATAAAATAACATTCAGTTACCTCTGGCTTCCTTGGTTTCTTTTGAGAAGTCAGGTATACATATTTTTAAAGAGCACTTGCATATGATGAGTCACAATTTTCTTGCTGCTTTCAACAGTTTCTTTCTTTGTCTTTCAATAATTTATTCATAGGTGTGGATATCTTTGAGTTTATCTTATTTAATTTGCTTAAGTGTCATCCATTTATCAATATAATGTTTTCATCAAATTTAGAAAGTTCTCAACTATTATTTTTTTCAAATATTCTTTGGTCTCTTTCCCTCTGTAGTCATTTGAATAATAAATGTCCACAAATATGAGGTCATTAACCTGTGGCCTGTAAGTGTTACCTTATATAAAAGAGAGTATTTTCAGATGTAATTAAGTTAAGGATCTTGATACGGGAATATTATCTTAGATTACCCAGATGAGTCTTAAATCCAATTATGAGTGTCCTTACAAGAGACAGGCAGAAGAATGTTTGATACCCTGAAAAGATGAGGAGGTACTATGACCATGGAGGCAGAGATGAGAGTAACGCAGTCAGAAATTAAGAAATTCTGGAGGCCCAGATGTTGGACAAGAGTAAGAACAGATTCTCCCCTGCAGCCTCCCGAGGGTGTATGGTCCTCCTGAAGTGTTAATTTCAGCTCAGCTCTGGAAACTTATTTCAGACTTCTGGCATCCAGAAGTGTGAGAGAATATAGTTATGGTGTTTAAGCCACTACATCTATAATACAGCAACCACAGGAAGCTTATATACCCTCTGTCACTTTTCTCTTCCTGGGGACTCCCTTTATGCATATGTTGCCTTGCTTAATGATGTCCCATAGGTCTTTGAATCTCTGTTCATTTTTTAAATTATTTTTCTTCCTCTTCCTCAATTGGATAATCTCAGTTGAGCTGTCTTATTCATGTTTAGATTCTTTCTTCTCACAGTTCTAATATTGTGTTTTCCCTCCAGAGTTAATTTTTCCATTTTATTGTATTTTTCCACTCCAGAATTTCTATTTGGCTTGCTTTTATAATTTCTATCCTTTAATTGGTATTCACTATTTCAGTGACATATTGTTCTCACATTTTCCTTTTAATTCTTTGGGTATAGTTTTCTTTCAATTTTGGACCTAGTTATAGTAGCTGACTTCTTTTAAGATCCCTGAATTGTAAAATATGTATTCTTTAGTGTTTGTGGCCACTGAAATCTGTTCTAGATATGCTTAGTTATTAGCTAATGATTAAACGAGATTTCTTCAAATGCCTTGATCCAATAAATCTCACAGACATTGCTTAGGGGCCCTGTGTATTTGTTGAGGCACATCTTCCAAACTGTGTAAGCTAAATCTTTGCCTTAGCCTTCACTTCTTGTTTGTGCAGAAAGTAAAGATCAGCCAGAGTAAGCTATTGTCCTACTTAGATCTTTCCTTGGTATGTGCATAGCCCTACCCTTGTGTATGGCTTTCTAGATTCCCAGGAATATATCAGATGTTTTCAAAGCTCTCTTTGGTCTTCCTCCTTCTTAGGTATTATTTTAAAATATTTTAGTCAGGCTTTTTCTTGCCTCAGCTTGCATTTCTACCTGAGGCAACTGCAAAGTTAAACAATTGTTGCTAATTGTTTTTGACAAAAAACCTGAGTTTATAGCTGCTTAGGCTGACAGAATTCAAAGTCAAAACAATAAAGAGATTTTTCTGTGGATGGGCTTTTAAGGAATTCCAAATCTATTCTGCCTCCGCTAGTGACTGCTAGAGTGCTGGTTTTCACAGCTATCTTGTTAGTGAGGTAATTGGTTTTCAAGACTACCACAGAGCTAAGGAGAGGGGGATGGAAACAGTGCAAGGTAAACACCAGCTCATTGTTCTTATTGAGATTCACTCATTTTAGTTAAATAAATATTCTCAAATTATTATAAACTTTTGGTTACTTTGCATTCAGAGCCCTAAATTTTTTTTTTATTTTGCTATTTTTTGCTAGTGTTCTCATTTCATTCTTTTTCATAAAGATACAGATTTGGAGCACTTATTCTACTACTCCTGAAATGCCTTCTCTCACTCTTGATTTTAATTCATTTTTTAAACAAATATCCATTAAGTACCTAGTATTTTAAGCATTTTTATAAATGTGGGATATAAGGTGAACATAAAGACTTTTTCCCTAGGCTCATGGAATTCAAAATCTAGTGGAAGATACAGACATTATCATATATATGAATTTATTACTATAAAATATTATTAGGGAAGAAACAAATATGAGGTTTTTGGAAACCTGAGGACATAAAGAAAATTTCTCTGAACAATTCACATTTATATTTTGATACATAATATATACAGATTATATATATATATATATTTTTTTTTTTTTTGCGGTACGCAGGCCTCTCACTGTTGTGGCCTCTCCCGTTGCGGAGCACAGGCTCCAGACGCGCAGGCTCAGCAGCCACGGCTCATGGGCCCAGCCGCTCTGCAGCATGTGGGATCTTCCCAGACTGGGGCATGAACCCGTGTCCCCTGCATCGGCAGGTGGACCCTCAACCACTGTGCCACCAGGGAAGCCCTACAGATTATATTTGATATATGCTGATCAAATAATGGAGAGCAAAATAAATGTAGATGTTCTGTAAGTTAGTTTGTACAAAGGCACTGAGATTAATGGAAATGACTTAAATAGACTAAATGGATGTTTTAGAGAGGGAGAGGGAATACCTGGTAAAAGACAGGCAGATCAAGCAGTTTTTTGTTTGTTTTTTGAGAAAAGTTAAAAATATATTTCATACAGGAGAGACACATGATCCCATATTTGTTTGAAAATATATCCTGACTGGAATGTAGAATACTGAAATGTACACACAAATCTCATTTAGGAGACTTTGAAGTAGCCCAATTGAGAGATGATGACATCAATGACTAGTTCATTAAAAATTCAAAACTTGAGGGCTTCCCTGGTGGTGCAGTGGTTGAGAGTCTGCCTGCCGATGCAGGGGACACGGGTTCATACCCTTGTCCGGGAAGACCCCAAATGCTGCAGAGTGGCTGGGGCCGTGAGTCATGGCCACTGAGCCTGCGTGTCCGGAGCCTGTGCTCCACAATGGGAGAGGCCACAACAGTGAGAGGCCCGCATACCGCAAAAAAAAAAAAAAAAAATTCAAAACTTGAGGTTTAAAGATATATGTATATAATAATATATTATATATGTAATAACCTAACTTTATTGGAACAATATAAAGGAGATAAGAATATATGAATATATGTCCATACACTACCAAATGCAAAATAGATAGCTAGTGGGAAGCAGCCACATAGCACAGGGAGATCAGCTCAGTGCTATGTGTCCATCTAGAGGGGTGGGATAGGTTGGGTAGGAGGAAGATGAAAGAGGGAGGAGATACAGAGATATATGTATATGTAAAGCTGATTCACTTTGTTATACAGCAGAAACTAACACACCATTGTAAAGCAATTGTACTCCAATAAAGATGTTAAAAAATTAAAAAAATATATTAAATTAAAACAAAGAATATATGAATAAAATTCATAATCTAATGAGGCTGATCAGATCATTAGATGTGATTAATGTGAATTATACCAGGATACTAGTTTTTTGGTTTTTTTTTTTCCTTTAATATACACGTTTAGTGGCAACATCTTGGTTTTCCCAACATTTCTATACTAAACAAGCAAAATATAGGATGGAAATAAGAGAAGTTCAACACTAAAACTTTATAGGCCTTATTTTTCTATAGAAGTAATTAAACACATTCTCTGAATCTAAAATTAAAGATATATACCTGTAATATATATTACATATAATTTATATATACATATTGTATAATATAAAATTTTTGAAAATAGTTATTGAGAAAATAAGTATTCAATATTTAGCAATTATTCATAAATGATTTTTAAAATTTTGTTTTTATTTTAAGAAGCTATCCTAGATATAGTACTTAATCCTCAATGAAGGACTGATATTAAATATTGTCTGAAGTATTAAAGATTTAGTAAGATTTTTTTCTAATATATTACATGGAAGCTGAAAGAATTCACCCATCTACTTAAATGCCTATTATTTTTAAAACAACAGAGAATTTATGTCAAGGTATTTCTATAGGTTTAGTTCCCAGAGCAGAACAAACCATTTTCTGCAGGCTACAAATTAAACTATTTTTCTTCTTCTTGTATCCAAACTGTATTTTACAGCTCATGAGGCTCAAATGGGAGGCAGTTTTCAATAAAAAATGTGCTAAGCTTTCCTCATAGTTAAAAAAATGATAGATGCATAGTTGGTTAAGGGTGCTTTAAGAGAGGGGCTATAAAATAATCTATCATTTAAGTAGCTAAAAATTAATCATTTTGAATTTTATAGCAGGAAAATATTATGTTGAAGAGAGTTAAAACGCTGATGCCACATCTTGAAATAGACAGGAGAAAGAATGTTATCTTACTGAATACCACAGTTATTCACAATATAGTAAAAATATATTTCGGATCAATAGTCTTAACTAGATATTTTTATGCAAATTTCTTTTTAACCATATCCCACTTCCTGAATATGAAAATGTCTGTTTAAAATCAAATAAACAGGGCTTCCCTGGTGGCGCAGTGGTTGAGAGTCCACCTGCCGTTGCAGAGGATGCAGGCTCGTGCTCTGGTCCGGGAAGATCCCACATGCTGGGGAGCAGCTGGGCCCGTGAGCCATGGCCGCTGGGCCTGCGCTTCCAGGGCCTGTGCTCCATAGCGGGAGAGGCCACAACAGTGAGAGGCCTGCATACCACAAAAAAAAAAAAAAGAAAAAGAAATCAAATAAACATATGAATAAAATTACATATAGATATTTTTATATAATGAACTGTGTTCCCTCAAAATTTATGTGTTGAAGCTTTAATCCTCAACGTGACTGTATTTGGATATAAGGCCTTTAGAAAGTCAATAAAAGTTAAGATAGGTCATATGGGTTGGGTCCTAATCCAATATGAATGGTGTCACAGAGAAAAAGCCATGTGAGGACACAACTAGAAAGCAGCCATCTATAAGCTAAGGAGAGAGGCCTCAGAATAAATCAAACCTGCTGACACCTGGATCTTGGACTTCTAGCCTCCATAACTGTGAGATGATAGATTTGCTGTTTAAACCACCTAATATGTGATATTTTTTCATGGCAGCCCTGGCAGACTAATATACACATTAAAAGAAAATTGAGTATGTGAAAGAGAAACTTAGGGAAAGTTACTACATTATTTTGCTAGGGCTACCGCATCAAAACACTCCACTGGGTGGCCTCAACAACAGAAATTTATTTTCTCACCATTCTGGAGGCTAGAAGACCAAGCTCCAAGTGTCAGCAGGATTAGTTTCTCCTCAGGCCTTTCTGCTTGGCTTGCAGATGCCCACGTTCTCACTATGTCCTCAAGTGATAGTCTCTCTGCACATGTACATGCCTGGTGTGTCTATTTGTGTCCTAATCTCCTCTTCCCATAAGGACATCAGTTATATTGGATTAGTGTCTATCCTAATAATCTTAGTTTAATCTATTAACCTTTTTTAAGACCTTATCCAAATACACTCACATTCTCAAGTGTGCGGGTTAGAACTTCAACATATAAATTTTGGGAGGACAAAATTTTGCCCATAACAGTTACTTTCGTATAACTTATTTCTAAAAGGGGGTTAAAAAACAAAATAAAAGGATATGAATTTTGAATATATACTCTAAGAGGAAAATGAATTTAAAATGACAAATTGCCAAAAGGAAAGCATACTTATATACTTGCCAACGTTGCTTTGTCTGATCTCTTCTAAGAAGGAGTTTACTACTAATAAAGTGACAAAATAAAGGTGTACAATTTCATTGTTTGTTTAATACTAGCATTTCTGAGTATTAGGAAACTAAGTGAGAATCAATGTTTTTATACTAGTTAAGCTCCCTACACCACATTTTGCTTTGTTCTGTTTTCGTTTTATGAAAAAATTAATTATAAAGTGTATGTAAAATAAATCATATGTGAATTTCTTCATTGCCTTAGCAATTAACAACTTATTGCAATTTTATCTGACCTATAAAATTTCATCTACTCATCCATTATTTTGAATCAAATTCCAGATATATCATTTCATCTATGAATATTTCTTTAAAATAAAGACTTATATGAATGTACTTTTTTTTAAACACATGATTACAGTATCATTATTCCATTAAGCACACCTAGGGTGAAAATTTTATTTAAATAGATGAGATGTTAGTAGTAATTACATGATTTATTTGAACTCAAATTATGAAAATATATTAAAATTGTCTTACCTATAATTTTGAGAAATTGTTCAATGTATCTCCCATATTTGGAATGAAAATTAGAAGAAATATGTAACATCCTAGTAAAAGTTCAGGTAATTTTTAACTCTAGAATAGTGTTTATCAAACCAAGATTCTGTGAGGCATCATTTAGGGGTCTACAAAGTAAGATGATTGAAAATAAAACAGTTATTGATTTCTGTATTAATGCAGGACAGTGACAGAAAAATCTCATTAGAGATTTCATTAGAGATTTTCCAGGCCTGCAGCTCAGTGTCAGTGGAACATATTCACTTGACTGAGTCAGTTCTAGATGTGACAGTAGTAGCCATTGATAATCGGTAATTGTGGTATTACAAGGAGACAATATTATTACTTTCCTTCTTCAAGAACCTACTCGAACCTCCCCTTGGAGGCTACTGTCTAACGTACTGGTCTGAACACACCAAAAATGGTGTAACAAAAAATCAAAAGGGAATTTTTACTCTAAAGGAAACATTTTATGTATCCCAGTTCAACAGCACCCTAATGGTTGCCATTGTTGCCATAAATATTGAAAAATATGGATTATCTAGTTTAGAAGTAAAGTATACTGTAAAGTTTTTGTGTTTTTATTAGATTTTGCTATTGATTTATTATGTATGTTTGTTTCATTGTTTAATGAAATTTTATTCAATCATGTCTAAAATTTTTATAAGGAAATAGTGACATAATAAACAACAGTTTGAAGCCTAAGCCTATAAATAACTCTCATAAGATTGATGACAAAGAATAATTACATTATGACACATTCTAATACACTAGTGGGACAAAGGACAAACAAAAGGAATGCTACTTATTCATACATTTTCCATGAGCTGTTAATCTAAGTTGGCCTCTGCCTTTTTGTATTATGTGTGAAACAATGTACAAATACAATAGAAAGATGTAATAATATGATAAAGTGACATTTATAATCTGACACAAAATACTGATTTTTTTGTAATAACTGACAAACAACAGTTTTTCTATCTAGGTTGACGTGTTAAATTTTACCTCACATTTGTAAGATTTGTAAATTGCAGTGTAATTCAAGAAAACACTCTTGATCCAAAGGACTTTCCAAGATATCAAAGGTCAAGGTATATTTGAAGGTTTTTATTTATACACGAAAACAAAACGTCCTGGAGGAACTCTTTGAGTTCAGGGTTCCACAGAGAAATAGAACCAATAAAAATTAATAAAGAGAAACCTTGATTAAAATAGAGTTGGAGATCAAGGAAGAGACGAAGGAAAAGCTCTCACACCTTACAATGATAGCAAAGCCCAACAGGAAGAAGACTCTTTCTTGTTGCCTGGCAAAGCTCAGCCAATGAAAAGCTTAAGAATGAGGTAAGATATCAAAAGGTCTCAAGTGTTATTGAAAAGCAGTAATAATAACTCTAGAATAAAATGAGACTGCATTTTACATCTTTTTTAACACAAATTGAAACTGCTTTGAGAGAAGATTAAAAATGTTTTGAATTGCTGTCTGATAGCACATTCAATATGAGGATTACTATTCTGCTACTTGATAAATTCTGCATTTCTATAGAAAAGAGTAGCTTATATTAATAAAAGACTATTTCTTGAAGCTAACACAAGACCTGTACATGAAACTGAATGTATCACATAGCAAGAACATATTTTTCCACAGTTTTGTAAATGGGTCTTAAAATATATTTTTATTTATTGTTTTGATTATGATTTTATTAAGTCTATTGTTCCACATTGTCAGAGACATTTTCTTTATTAAACAGTAACTAACATCAATTAAATGACATCTTCAAAGCCTACATTTCATATATTAAATATAATTGTAGCTTACATCAGTTATTTTTCAGAAATATATTATCTTTTTCCTTGTAAGTTTTCAAAATATATGAATAGGAAAGAAACATTAATTTCAAATAAAAAAGCAGAGCTGAGCTTTTTTATTCAATAAATGTTGGCTCAAATGTTTGTTTATGGTGAAAAAAATGATTCCCCTACTGTACAAATACTCTATGCATCTTAGAATCTTGTATAGTAGTAATTTGTGATGATATTTTAGCCTACATGGAATAACTGAAAAAATAATTATCAAGTAGGTATTTTAATTAAAAAAATAAAATTAAAGTTGCATTTATGCACACTAATGATCTGCTTTTGACTTTTCTTTGTGGGAATAATAAAAAAAAAATACCAAAATGATCAAGATAATAAGTTTCTCAAAAAAAAGATCTGTAGAAAAAACAGCATTCCCTTTCAAACAAACCTTGAAAATTACTATTCTATTATCGTATCTTCAAATCACTGATTTCGCTAAAGTACCATGAGATGTCTACATAATAGTATGTATGTATGTATGTACTTATATCAGAGGTTCTCCCTTATATGTTCCACAAGGCAAAAAGATTGAGAATGACTTCTTTAAAATAAAATGTTCTGTTTAAAGCACGGACTAAACATACTGACATGTAAAATAGCACACCAAGTGGAATTTTCATTCATCACAGATACAGTGATTATTTAAATATTTTTGTCCTTTGACATATTTGAGATGTTTAAACAAATATTATGACATGAAAATTTTAAAAGTATTTGATAAAATACAAGGGTTATAATAAACTACTAAGTTTATACAAATCAAAATAAAATCACTCTTGAAATACTGATCAAGCTGCAAATGTAAACCTATATTTTAATGAGTTCAATTAAAGATACCTTGGGGATGTGCCAATATATATTGAGCAAACAGGTAGTAGATGAAAGCTATAAAAGCTTGATTAAAGGATGAAAAATGTATCTGAACAACTAAAATTTCTGTGCTAAGTTTAATATACTTGAAATATACTAGTCAAAATTATTTTGTTTTCTTATATGTGATCCAAACTAAAGATTTCTGAAATTCTACCTATATCAACAATTTTCATTTATATTAGTACTAAATATGTTAATAAGAAGAGTCTTTAATCATTTCAGGTCATTATGTTTTACTTTGTAAATCATTTGTTTCTGTTTTAATTCAGTAAATATTTGTTGAGCATTTGTCATGCACCAGAGACTCTTCAAGACAATGGTGATAGTTGGGATCTCTGTTTTCATAAACTCCCAGTCTAGGAAAGAATACAAATTTTAAACAACTAATTACATGTGTAATGAATTCATCAAAGGAGAAGAAATAAACATTACAGGAACACATACAAAGGAGATTTAACCCAATACTAGGGGATCAAGCAAGATAATGTACAAGACATTATATATTAATGGAGATTCAAAGGAATGAGTTAAAAATGTACCATGACTATTTTATTTCCATTAAATGTTCATATTTTTAACAACCAGTTCAGTCTCAATGTCTGTAGCAACCTTTATCATTTTTCTCTCCTTCTTTGATACTTTCTATATTGAATACTATTTTACTGACATAATACTGCAACACACAACTTTTTCTCTTTCTATTTAAATCATGTTTCTTGATTGCCAATTCTTATGAAATTTTATAGTGTTATTATTTGACTGTTTAAACAAATCTAAGAATTTTTATTCAATAAGTATGATAGATAGAACTTAGAGTACGCCCCCCCACCCCGCCACATTCAAATCCTTTATAATTCCTCCCTCTTGAGTGTGGAAGAAACCAGTGACTTATTTAGAACAATAGAATATGGCAAAGGTGACAAATGCCACTCCTGTGGTTAAGCTACAATATACCTATACATGCAGTATACCTATATAAACACCTATTGCTAGCTTGCACTAGAGACTCTTCCCTTTTGGCTTTGGAGTAGTAAGTGGTCACGCTGTGAGAGGGCCTGATGAGATGACTAAGTGCAGGGCTCTTTCTGGGCTGAGAGTGGCACTCCACAGCAAGCAAGAAAACTGGGATATCAATCCTACAGATGCAGAGAACTGAACTCTGACAACCAGTGAACCTGGAAGAGGACCCAAAGTTTCAGATCAGAATGAAGCTTTGTGAGACCCAGAACAAAGGACTGAGTCAAGCCATTCCAGTACTTTTGACTCATGGAAATGATGCCTTAAAAATATGTGTTGTTTTAAGCCACAAGCTTTGTGGAAATCTGTTATGAAACCTTAGAAAACTAACTTAATATGTAATTATTCTTCATTCACTTTTCTTTCCATAAAAAAAATGCACAAGCTTTTTTTGGTCTCCTTTTAGGTTTTTGTATAATTGCTTCTTGTTTACATTTTTTAATTTCATAAATCCAGGTTCTATGTTTCTTATATTTTTCTTCTATTATGCTCTAAAATGTCCCAGTACTATTCTTAAATTGTTAATAGTTTTGTATTATTCATGCATTAGTGAAGATGGTAACACCTTTATTACATACTGTAATTGAATTTCCACACTCATCTTTAGTCATTTCTATGTTCAGAAAATTTCCAGTCTCATCATTAACACTTTCCCACTCAAACTGCATTGTTAATTTTTATTTTCTGAGTTATAATTTCAACTAATTTTCCAGGAGTTTCATGATTAACAAAAGGCAGTAAGAGGATAAGCAGGAAGAAGAAACATAATGGCAAAGAAGGAAGAAATAAGAGGAAGAGAAGCAAAAACAATTATTCAATGCTCAGAATACAGAAAATACAGAACTGATGTGTTCTTTTTACCTTTATTTTCCTGCTTTACTAATTTTATCTTAAATCTTCATTTAACTTCCTTAATTACTTTTGGCTAATTTCTGGGAATTTCATTTCTCTAATATCTTAATTTGAAAGTAAGACCACTCTAATTTTTTCTTGATTTGATTATGAAGACATAGAAATCCAGAAACTACATAAAACTCTGCTTTTCCTCATAGGTTTACCATGAACTTTACTGGTTTTTGCTGCTTTGAGATAGTTGGAAATTTTACTTTGAATTTCTTTTGATGCACATGTTATCTAAGTATATGTCTTACAACTTCAAAATAAAGCAGGATTTTCTTAAAATTTCTAATGTTTAACTTAGACTTACATACACTTATGCTTTTGTTGATGTATATATATGAATACTTATTGATTTAACTGTTCAATTCTTATAGATCCTTACATATATTTTTATGTAGTAATCTGTATGTGTATGAAATAATTGCATTAGGATATATCATCATAACTGTATTTGTAGTACATTCTCTTTTCATTTCTAATAACTAGATTTTATATAACTCTATATAACTTTTATATTAATATTCTATTATTTGAGAATTTTAAAACATTGTTTCTTTATCATGTGTAGAGTGTCTTAGTCTTATCTTTATGGTTTAATTTAATATTGTTTCCTTATTTCCAGCCTGGCATTTTTATTCTGTGTATACCTTGAAAATAGCATATATCTAGATTTTATTTTTATTTTTTAAATTTTCAATTCTATTTTAATAGGTGAATTTAGTACATTCATTTACATTATGTTGAAAAAATTTATATTTTATTTCTATCTTACCTGAAGTATGTATTTTTCTTTTGTACATCATGGTCTCATCTTTCTTTTCTTATATTTCTTTTCTTTTTTGGAGTTTTATAATTTACTATAAAGATTGCTTTCTCTTCTTATTAATTTGGTAACACTGCTATACTTTTAATTTAATCAAATATATTCCCTGTTCTGGCATTCATACTCAAATGCATATTTTCTACTAATACATGACAGAAAGATGTCAAGTCTCCAGAAAATTAAATAACCATTGACATGACAGAGAGCCAAATTCGTGGAGGCAATTAAGTGAAGACAACTTCGGGGGATCTCCATTAAGTCCAGACTGTTATTCTCATCTGATCCTTTATACTCTACCTGGTGTTACATTGGTCTTCCCAATATTTGACCTTCTATTACAACTGACTTTAAGTCATAAAAAGATAATGAGCCAATTCTCATGAGAAACTGCTGATTCATAATGGAAAACTGGAAGCCATTGATGTTAGTAAGAGGGGGCTTTAGGGAGGGGTTGTGAGGAGTCTCTGATTCAGATTTGTTTTATCTGTGTAAATATAAGTTATTTAAATATAAATATAGGGGATACAAGTAAATATAAGTTTAATACTATGGGAAATTTAAGCCATGATATTCCTATTAATTGGAAGCTTGAGAAACACTCTCTAGGTGGAGTGCTATATCAATGGCATCAACAAGAATGGCAGTAGTCAGAGGTATGTAACAGTATCTCGTGACTTTTTAGTTATTTCCTATGGAAGTACAATTTTTCCCATCTTAGCCCAAAGCAGTGAAAGTGTTTCTGAAAAGAGTAGTACCATTTGTGTAATATGCCCTTCTCACTTTTAGATTATGGTACCTTTGTATCAATAAAAAAAAAAAATGTTTTCCTCTTGTGAACCAGGGAAAGAGAAAGCCTTTAACATTCCAAGGCTTTCTGTTCAGTAGTTCCCATGCTTGAACCCACCTCCTTAAAAATACTGTGGATCAAAAGTGAAAGAAAAAAGGTCCCCATCTTTCTTATGTAAGTTCTTGTCTCATGACTCCAAGCGTGGGGTTTTCATGATATTCTTAAACATTTTTTTCTTCATTATTTCATAATGAGGATAATTTCTTTTTCAAAAGGAGAAGTTGTGATTTGGTACTTATGAGTTTTCTCTATTATTTTTTTCCTTGAACTATATCTAAATGAAATTTCCCTCCAATTTGTGATACAGAGTGTTCACATTCCATGTTTTAGTGCTAATCAAGATATCTTCTTATTTTTATTTCCTTTTAATCATTTCAAAAAAACATGCTGTTAAAAAATTCTATTTTAGAAAACTGACTTGGGATTCTAAAGAGATTTTATGAAATGCTTTGTTTTAAGGTAATTTTATGCAGATTATTCAGATACAGTTTAAGTGAAGAAAAAACAAATAGTTTTAGTGGTAAATTAAAATTCATAGAAAATTAAAGCCTAAATATAAATTATGGTATTGAATTATTTTGATTCTTCAGATACCTGGACAAAGCTTATATTTTCTTAGTCATGTTCTATTTTATTCTTGCTTATTGTTTTTAAAGTTTCCATTTGTGACTATAGAAAAACTAACATTGCCTACTAATTTATATAGTTTTTTTTCCCCCTTATTTCTCCTTCTGGTTTAGACTCTAAAGGTTTTTATTGTTTAATGCTGGACACACTGAATACTTCTTTCCATATCATGTAAACCTGTAAGCACTTGAAATAAAGCCTTAACTTTCTGAAAACTGTGATCAGTATCAGGAACTTTTGGGAGATCTAACTGAGAGATTTGAAAAACTTATTTCTCTTTCTTCCTTTTTAAAATGACTGTAGTGAAATTTACTACTACATAATATTTTCACCTCAGAAATGATCCCTATTATTTTTCACGTTTAATTTTTACATGGCCTGGCCCAACATAATCATACTGACTCAGGTCAGGTCATGCAATGGGCAAATGCCTATTTTCCTGGTGTTTATGATCCAAAAGAGTATGAAGGAAACAAAGAATATAAATACAGATGTATATATTACACTACAGAGGGAAAGTAATGAAAACTATTCTGCTTTTCTCAAAATATATGCTAATTCATTTCAAAAAAATGGACTTACTTTTGGAATTACTCTGTTTTTTGGGTATGTTAAAGTAATTCTAAATAATTTTAACACTTGTGACAATAGCACCAATAATGACTGAGTACATATATTTTGGTCACTAAAACTATGATTGGAATCCATAAAAATGAACTGGGAGAGAGCTATTTTTCACACTGTAATGGAAAAAAAAATGGGATCCAATTAGAGCATCTATTTGGGTTTGGAAGAAAAGAGAAGAAAGGATCAAATTAGGGACATAAGCCAGGAGACTAGTGTTCCCTGAATCAGGAGGGTTTATGAAGCCTTTTTTGGTCCCGGGTAGGTGTTCAGATTAAAGTTTAGTAGCTTATATTCTCCACTGAGAGGACATGAATGCTGAGCTGATATTCTTAGCTACATTGCACTTATACTATTTTTCTAACTGAACTACAATCTTCCATTTGCCATAGAAATGATAGGATAGAGGGACTTCTTTTATTTGTGTATATATATATATATATATATATAT